>JAWQFJ010023848.1:0-37817 GCA_034096865.1 Theodoxus fluviatilis | reverse complement strand
AATATTCACGCCTTTCCCCCCTTCTTCTCATTGGCAACGCCATATTTTACAAATTCCATGGCGCGACAATCTAATTGCTTGTCTGACGTCAGCGTATGCGCGTTGGCTTTCCACTGATGCCCTGTGTTTTGATGCAAGACAATGTTGTTGTTGAACGATCCAACAACACATGGAATACACAATTAAGGGCAAATCCCAAATGCTAATTTAGTTGTGTGGGTTGATCTCCACGAATCAGCGAGCGAGCGAGCGAGCGAACGTGAGAGAGAGAGAGAGAGAGAGAGAGAGAGAGAGAGAGAGAGAGAGAGAGAGAGAGATATGGTGTGTGTACACGTACATCCGTGGATGATTGCCTTCGTATTGCGTATTACCATCTCCCTCTCACTCTCCCTCCTCCCTCCCTCCCTCCCTCCCTCCCCCCCCCCTCTCTCTCTCTCTCTCTCTCTCTCTCTCTCTCTCTCTCTCTCTCTCTCTCTCTCTCTCTCTCTCTCTCTCTCTCTCTCTCTCTCACTCACTCTGTGCACGAGTTCGTGTACGTGCATGCAAGTTTTCATTTACGCTTAGTACATGTAGTTGCAGCAGAGATCCTTTATTAAAATAACGCATAACCAGTACTCGAGCAAGCAAACAGGGGCGCGCGCGCGCGAGCACACACACACACACACACACACACACACACACACATACACACACACATACACACACATATACACCCGCACACACACACACACATATATACACCCGCACACACACACACACATACACACACACACACACACACACGCACACACACAGAAGTGCACGTTCTTTAATTCAAAAACTAGCACATGTATGAACGCATGAACACATATATACAATCACATACACACGCGCGCGCACACACACGCGCGCGCGGGCGCGCACACACACACACATGCACTTAGACTACGTGCGCGCTCATTCTAACATACAATTGGACTCTAACACATGTTGCCTGCCTGCCCGCATGAACTCGCACTCACACACACACACACCAGAATTAATCAGTTTACACACATCTAAGTGTTCATACGAAGATACAGGCACTAAAACTATGTACTCGACGTCGTACATGAACCCCCCTCCCATTTTCTTCATGACAGACTTTACCATGGAGCCCTTGGAATCCCAGCATACGGACATCATGGTCACTCTGATGGACTTTCACAAGCAACGGCTGTTTGAAGACTTCACCGTTCAACTAGCAGAAGGTCCCACACGAATGTCCAGGATCCTCATGGCCGCCATGTCTCCCGTCTTCAGAAACATGCTTTCCCTGGACATGGTGGAGTCCAGAAGCAACGAGGTGGCCATGAGACACGTCACCAGGGACACCTGGATGTGCATCACGCACTTTTACTTCAGCAGTCAAAAGCTGGTGACTGTTGGGAACGTGGTCGACATCCTCCAAGTCAGCCACATGTACGAGCTGCTCGGACTCGAGCAGTACTGCGTGGGCTTCCTTCGGGCGAAGTTTTCTCCAGAAAACTGCTTGGCCATAAGAAGCATCGCCACTAAATTTGGCTATGACCTCCTTGCACAAGAAGCAACTCGCGTCATTGCCGACAACTTCTCCTCACTGTGCAAATCTGAAGACTTCTCCTGCTTGGAAAGAGCAGACCTGCTGGAGCTGCTGGAGAGGGAGGAGCTGATCACCACTGAAGACGATCTGTGTCAGGCGCTGCTGACGTGGATGGAAGTGAAGAAAGCAGATGAAGACACTTGCGTGGAACTGTTCCGTTACCTCCGACTGAAACAGCTCTCAGACGTTTGCCTCACGGGTCAGGTTATGTGCCACAGCGTGCTCGTCCGTGTCCAAGCAGTGCAGTGTAAAGTTCAGCAGGAAATTCTGAGGCGGATGAAGTCGGGGGTTAAACAAGCTCAAGTTGCACCGCAAAGGCGTCACCCTCGCAATTCTCCACACAGCCTGGTCGTACTTGGGAAGGACACCCACGGCGATCTGGACATGTTTGTGTGGTCGTTTGGGGAGAAGAAGTGGACCAGCTACCCTGGACCGCCGCAGGAGGTGCAGGACTGCTTCTCTGCCGCCTTGCTTAACGACACAGTCGTCGTGACGGGAGGGATCGACAGCAATGAGACGCACCTGTTCGCCCTGGAATCGAGGACGTGGACAGCTGGACCAGACCTCGTGCAGGGACGAGGCTGCCACGGCATGGCGACCGTCAGGGACAAGGTCTACGTGGTGGCTGGCTACCACACCTACAGCTGCTTGTCCTCTATCGAGGAGTACAGCCAGACCAGCCAGCAGTGGACTCATTCTGGAGACGTGCAAGTCGCTACGTACGACTGTGGGGTGTCGGCTGACGGAGACGCCATCCTGGTGGTGGGGGGAGGAACGGATGAGACAGGCAGCCTGATCCAGACCTTCCACATCAGGACCAAAACAGCTGCAGTGCTGGACCTCCAGTTGCCACGTCCCATGTTCGGTGTCCGCGCAGCCAAGATGGGAACCACTTTCTTCTTCGCAGGAGATGACGGAGACCTCATCCAGATCGACGAAGAGGGGGGCAAACTGCGAGTCACTTCCCACGTGGTTCTGCAGGGTTTCCGATCGGAGAAAACGTGGTATGCCTTGCATGTCACGTGCGGCAGCGTGCTCACGATCGGTGGCAGTGAGAGTCCGTCCGTGGACGGTTGGAATCACCAGGGAGAAAAGATGGCGAGTGTCGAGGTGGCGGCTCTACCTCAAATGCTGGATGTGTTTGCATGGTTCGAGTGCGACATCACTCAATCCTAGAGTCAGTGTCTCATTCTTGGATACGTTCTATTTGTTGGTGTTTTGTGGTTGCACTTGTGCAATGAGCTAGTCAAAGGAATACTGTGTTCAGTCTCCTTGTGACTTGCAAACGGAATATGCTGGGCACTGAACAATATTCGTGGATCTGTTACGGTTTTGTATCTAGTCAGACTGCATTGAATCTCCCTGTGGGTTGAGGGTAAGAGTTGATCCACTGCGTCTCCCTGTGGGTTGAGGGTAAGAGTTGATCCACTGCGTCTCCCTGTAGGTTGAGGGTAAGAGTTGATCCACTGCGTCTCCCTGTGGGTTGAGGGTAAGAGTTAATCCACTGCGTCGCCCTGTGGGTTGAGGGTAAGAGTTGATCCACTGCGTCTCCCTGTGGGTTGAGGGTAAGAGTTGATTCACTGCGCCTCCCTGTGGGTGGAGGTTAAGAGTTGATCCACTGCGTCTCCCTGTGGGTTGAGGGTAAGAGTTGATCCACTGATCTCCCTGTGGGTTGAGGGTAAGAGTTGATCCACTGCGTCTCCCTGTGGGTTGAGGGTAAGAGTTGATCCACTGCGTCTCCCTGTGGGTTGAGGGTAAGAGTTGATCCACTGCGTCTCCCTGTGGGTTGAGGGTAAGAGTTGATCCACTGCGTCTCTCTGTGGGTTGAGGGTAAGAGTTGATCCACTGCGTCTCTCTGTGGGTTGAGGGTAAGAGTTGATCCACTGCGTCTCCCTGTGGGTTGAGGGTAAGAGTTGATCCACTGCGTCTCTCTGTGGGTTGAGGGTAAGAGTTGATCCACTGCGTCTCTCTGTGGGTTGAGGGTAAGAGTTGATCCACTGCGTCTCCCTGTGGGTTGAGGGTAAGAGTTGATCCACTGCGTCTCCCTGTGGGTTGAGGGTAAGATTTGATCCACTGCGTCTCCCTGTGGGTTGAGGGTAAGAGTTGATCCACTGCGTCTCCCTGTGGGTTGAGGGTAAGAGTTGATCCACTGCGTCTTTCTGTGGGTTGAGGGTAAGAGTTGATCCACTGCGTCTCCCTGTGGGTTGAGGGTAAGAGTTGATCCACTGCGTCTCCCTACGTGATTCGTAAGTGGCGAGTAAATATAGAAATTGTGGCTTGACTTGCTCTTAATCTAATCAGCTCTCGTGATTTTTCATGATCAATGGTCTTACATAGCCTACAAACTCCATTCATCATTATTGTCATCTGACTGCATTGTGTGCGTTGATTGGTGATGCTCATTCATGTGTGCATGTGAAATTTCGAACTTTTTCCATTCATAAGAACTGAATATTGTGTTCGCGATTCCTCAGAGAAAAGTATATGATAGTTTCTGCATATGTGCGGCAATATGGAGACATTTTTTGTATTTAAATTCTTTCCTTACACGCGCTCCAAATCTCAGTGCCAGGGACAGCGCCTCCTGCAGCAAACAGACCGCGACACAGAGGAGAGGAAAGAGCATACATCGGTATCCCTTTTCAATAGTTACATTCATAAGCAAAAGCGAGACACTGTTGATTGCTCTGGACAGTTGCACTTTGCGAGTTTTTTTCGGGGGTGACAACACAAAGGAGACAACGACGTCACGAGGTCAGACGGTCATTTCCCCTCGTTTGTGTTCGCAAATTGACAACAGAAGTGAGTGAGAGAGAGAGAGAGAGCGAGAGAGAGAGCGAGAGAGAGAGAGAGAGAGAGTGAGAGAGACAGCGAGAGAGAGAGAGAGAGTCCTAGGCGAAACATTCCACTGTAGCTACTGCATTCAATCAAACAGGTTACAGGAAAGCTTGAAAGAAGGAACAGTATTTTCCGTCCTCGTTACCCACTGGACAGTTTGATTGGGTCAAGAAACGTTACTTACGAAGACGATGGACAGCATACGCATGGAAACAGGGAAGCACAGGAAAGGACGAGGAGTTAAACGATCGCATACGGACGAAGTAGTGAAGGACCAAACCACAGCATTGAGTGCGAGCAGTGTTCCAATTGACCAGATTCTTCCAGACGGCTTAATTCTGTCTGGTTTGCTCGAAACGAGGTCACGGTTTCCTCTGCGCACTAGGTCAAAAGAACAGCCAAGTCAAAAGGGCTCCGAGAAGCTGAAGTCGAGGTGCTGATGTGTTTGAAGTGCGAACATTCTCCACTTTAATCCATGTCAGCATGGACGTTCTGGAGGTCTTCCAACTGCTCACGTGACAATGTGCCTCAGTGACAATGTTTTGTATTTGCTTTGTATTATACGCGGCCATCAGAACCTCACCGTGTTTTAGACTATATATATATATATATATATATATATATATATATATATATATATATATATATATATAAAGGAGTGTATATATACACTCCATTATATGTGTACTCCATTACTACACGCGTTTGTCACGTATGTTCAGAACGAGAAATGTTAACTTTTTATTAGTTTTAAGGCAACGCAAAAAGTATCTGTATCTGTCATCTATTCTAGAGCCGAGCTGTCGACTGCTATTCACAGGCCGATTGTACACGAACGGAGCTTTGGAACATTACAGGACAAATGTATGGTTATGTATTTATGGTGGTTGCTGTCGCAAGCGGCAAGGGTAGACTGTGCAGTTTATCACTCTTCCAAGTATGTGTGTGTTGATGCGACGCGCTAGGCCCCTTTGCGAGCCACAGTGACGGGGACAGTGGGGACTCTGGAAGGCAGCTCTGCAAGCGTCCTAAGATGCACCTCTTCTTCTCTCCCAGGTAATTTGCGGGTCGGCTCTGTTTGGGCTATTTGACGGTGGATGTCGCTTTCCTTGCGGCCGCCCTCCAATAGGTTCTGTTCTTCGCCAGAAACTCGAGATCTCTTGGTGGGACGCCGCCATGCCGGAGGCGTCCTTACAACGCTTCACCGGGCGCCCAAGATTCCTGCCTCCCTGCTCCAGATTACCATTACGTAGAAGACTTGACTTGTCCATGCGGATGATGTGGATATTTTATATAAGACCTGAAAAAACCTCCTCATCAATTGTGCTTTCATAAACTCGACATGATTGCAGACGTGGCATCCATTCGCGCGTGTTCGTAATTATGTATGCGCGCGCGCGTGAGTGTGCGTAAACTATATGGTATTCAGTGAAACAAAAGTATGAGATGTATATTCTAGTCGCATTATTTCGTTAAAAAGCCTAGCCACCACCCTGGTTCATAACATCAATTCGAAGCGAGACTGACAGGTTTTTGCAGTCATTCTGCGATGCATTTTCTTTTTCGTAATGTATTCCGCAGTATCAGGCGGTAACATATGGGGACGCAAATCTTTCTCCCTGGAGGCAAAGATTATAGGTTACACAAAGATAGCTCATGCCGAGCTTTTGCTCTTCAAAGTTACAAGACGCCAAACCTAGCGGCGAGAGTAGGGGTGAATCAAGGAAAGTGTACTCACACCGCTTAGTGACAAGATGGCGAAGAAAGCTGCCTGCTGATTGGAGGATTCTATTCAGAGAACCAATCAGAGGACTGCTTTCGTGTAGATATTGCGTAGATGTCTACGTTTTAGACAACTCAATGGCGGCAGCCCTCTCCAGTTCGCGCAGAAAAAGCTATATTTTGAGATACTAGAAACCCATCCGAAGAAAATGTAAGCCATGAACAGCATTAATTTATCAAAGCTGTATGTTGAATGCATCAAAAGGTATTGAAAGGTCCTACTTTTTAACAATCGAAATGCAGGTCACAGGGCAACGCTTGATCGTAAATCTAATTCTTTGCGGAAGCGGCAACTGAATTCACTTAATCGAATGATTTTCTGGCCGCAAATCACCTTCTTGACAGGTATGTATTGCTTTGCATTTCCAAAAGATATTCCACAGGGGTGTATACGTTGATAAACAAGCTTGCATTCTTAGATAATAATGAAAAATAGATCGTTCCCATTCAAACCCATACCATGTAGATCTAGGTCGAGTTGGATTTCACAACGCCTGCTACAAAAAAAGCCAAAACACCCCCATTATTGCAGCAAATCATTTTATAACACATCACACAGTAAATTTATTCACAAACATGATCAGAACGCATCAGAAACCGTCGATAAACAGGAAGTTTTACATGTCGCTAAGAGGTGTGATTACCTTTCGTTGATTCACCAATAGCTCTAGCCGCTTGGGGCACAACGTGTCTCGATCCTCACGACAATGAGCTTATGAACTATCTTTGTGTAACCTATAATCTTTGCCGGAGGTGAAGGAAGGGGGTGGAAAACATCCGAGCTGTAGGGTTCGGATCGCTTCAGGGTCACGCTCTCTCTCAAACGACAGAATACACGTATTCGGACCAGCTGTCACCGATCCTGCTGTTTAACCCCTGGAGGTAAAAATGGATGATTGATTACAAAACGAGTTAGCACGACAGGAAGCACTCCGCAGCTGAATTTTAATGAACCTTTGTCGCAGCATCAAGGGCGAGAACAAGATCTGTCGCGCTCGAGCATTGGATAATTATGTAGATGGAATCGCATTCATAAATAGCCTGACTGCATGAGATGTGTAACTTTGTCAAGGAACGCATAGAAAGGGTCGCGTTAACGCTTTATTATTTTTGTCCAGGTGTCGCGGATGCGTTTTAGATGAAAATGGATGCTAGCTCTTTGACCATGGGTTCCAGGCGAGTGCGGGGGGGGGGGGGGGGGGGGGGGGGTACATCTAGCAGAAGCTGCATTACATGATTCCAGGTTTCGTACGCTCCTGGAATTTCCTTGAAAGTGCTTGAATTCTGAGGTGGTGTTTTCAAGTCCTTGAATACCCTTGATTCCTAATACAAACTGTAATTTCCTTGAAAAGTGCTTGAAAAGAAGCAGAGTGGCTCCTCAAGCAAACTGACAAAGCAGCTGAAAATGCCGAAGCCAAGGAGGCTGTCAGACTGATAGCTCAGCCCAATGCTCTATGAGCAAAAATCAAATCAAAACAGTCTGAAATCAAAGATTTTGACAAAGCAATTGAAGCAGAGATGCAGAAAATCAAAGAAGCTCTGTGACTCACTTCACTGTGATTGTACATTTGTAGGTGTAGCATTGTGTAGAGTTTACATCTTTCCTGTGATTTAGAGGTGTGCTGTAGGAAACAAACATCAGATTTGAATACCAGAATTTTGTGTCTGACTGTGAACAGTGTAAGCAGAAATAACCTTTTAGGATAATGATCTTTGATGTAACAATTTCTTCCGCCACTGAGAGAGAGAGAGAGAGAGAGAGAGAGAGAGAACTCATCAGTCTCACAACCAAAACTACATTACTTTCGACGTGGGATTCTGTACTCGCACTGTCGCAGTTCTGATGATGTTGATACGATACTCTTCTATCAAATTACGAAAATATACAGGATACAAGCACACGACTTCCACTTGAGTTAGGGGTGCTCGCAGTTGCCTAGTGTGAACCTCAAGAGACCAAGAAACCAGTGTGCCAACATCACCTGTCTCATACTTTCTTTTAAGTTTTTGTGGCAGTGTCGACAGCTTCAGCGTCTCGTCTTAATTAAAATAAAACGATTAAACAAACTTCTTCATTTTAATGGAAGTGTATTTCCTTTTTTGTGGACAAATCAGTTTTCATCAGTCGGTTCCTGCTCCTCCTCCTTCAATACTACGATCTTACCACCATTATCACAATTTCACCACTACCACTTCTACCATCACCACCACCACCACCATTACCACCGCTACAACCACTACCATCATAACCATTGCTACCACCATAACCACAACCATCACAATCACCACCATTATCACCACTATCACCACCACCACCATCATTTTCACCACCACCACCATCACCACCACTACCACCACCACTACCACCACCACCACTACCACCACCACCACCACTACCACCACCACCACCACTACCACCACCACCACCACCACGAATCTGTTGTTCCTCCCTCTGCCCCCAAAGTTTTGTCTGTTTGTACTCCCACTCCTTTTTTGCTTTTCTTTTCCTTATCTGCTCTTGCTTCTTCTGATGTTGTCACTGCTCCTCCTGCTTATTATACACATGCTTCTCCTTATGCATACTCAATTCCTATACCCTTTCACGACCCCCGCCCCTCTTCTCTCTCTCTCTCTCTCTCTCTCTCTCTCTCTCTCTTCCTTTCACCCCTTGCTTGCACGTCCGCCTGCCTATCTATGTGCTTTTATCTCCCTCCTCCTCCTCCTCCTCCTCCTCCTCCTCCTCCTCCTCCTCCTCCTCCTCCTCCTCCTCCCTCCTCCTCCTCCTCCTCCTCCTCCTCCTCCTCCTCCTCCTCATTCACCTCCTCCTCATTCACCTCCTCCTCATTCTCCTCATTCTCCTCCTCAAATTTGTCTAGCGTTTTATCCATCGGGGCGTCCTGCAGACGGCCATGTCTTGAGGTCTCTGTGGAAGCTCTCTGCCCTTCGTCTCTGGCAGGAAGCAGGTACAGAAAGCTGCCATTAGACACAGCACGCCAAAGATCACACCTGGAGCCCATTTGACCTGCCTCATCTGTAGAGAAAAACACAACCAGAGGGATCATTGTACCTGAAATGAACTCGAGACATTACACAGGTAAGTGGGGGTCCTGGAGTATTTTGAGACAGTGTACATGTAATCTTTCGCGCATCAACAGTTGGAAGAGAAGGAAGGAGAGAGGGAGAAGGAAGATGTGAGAGGAGGAAAATGATGATGATGATGATGACGACGACGACGACGAGGAGGAGAAGGAGCAGTCAGAGGAAGGAGGAGCAGAAGGAGGAGCAGAAGCAGGGAGGAGCAGAAGCAGGGAGGAGGAGGAGGAGCAGGAGGAGGACGAGCAGGAGGAGGACGAGCAGGAGCAGGAAGAGGAGGAGGAGGAGCAGGAGGAGGAGGGAGAGCAAGAGGAGGCGGAGCAGGAGGAAAAGCAAGAGGAGGAGGAAATGGAGGATAAAGAGCAGGAGGAGAAGCAAAATAAGGAGTAGGAGGCGAAGAATGAGGAGCAGCAAGAGGAGAAGCAGGAGTAGAAGGAAGATCAGAAGGAGGAGGAGCTGAAGTCGGAGAGGTACACATGGGGCTACTTGGGGCCGCCCGTGGTCAAGCTACTGGAGTAAACCCCCAAAACTCTATGCCTACAGGTTCCGGGTGTTGGAAGGGTGGGATGGAGGTGACGGTGGGGTGGCATTTAACGGTGACCATCGAATAGAGAGCATCCTTGTCACTGCTTACCCAACGCTTCTTTTCAAGAATCATATCTCTTTCTTTCTCTCTCTCTCTCTCTCTCTCTCTCTCTCTCTCTCTCTCTCTCTTCTCTGTATTCACAACTAAAGTGTCCGTCTATGCCTCACAATTAGATTCTGCAGCGAGAAGCAAAATGAAATTTGTGCAAATGCCAAAAGCACTGTGGAAAGTCTGAAGCGCTTTACAAGAATTTTCACCAAGTTGTTCAATGCACAGGTGCAGTCGTCATTGTTGTACGGAGCAGAGAGACACAAAGAAATAGAAAGAGCCCATACTTTTGCTTGAAAAAGAGTCTTTGATCTTGACCTAGATCACCCAGTCATATGATATACGGAGATCTAGGCAGATTTCCCCTTTACATCAATAGCAGCGTACGGGTACTGAAGCACTAGTTGAGACTATGGAGACTGAGTGAAGACAGACGTCCGAAGCAGGCGTATGCTTTAAAAAATCCATTCCAGAAGAACGAAAATGATCTGACCTCGTTCAAAAATTGTCTATTTAATATGGTTTTGGATATGCAGTATACATGGCTCAATGGTGGCGTCCACAATGAGAAACACTTTCAAACAGAGATTGATGGATTGCTACTTGCAGGAATGGAATTGTGCACAGTTATATAGCGAAAGGTTTCGTTGGTATTCATCTTTCAAACAAAATGGGGTGTTAGAAGAATATCTCAACGTGATGAATATCAAGAAATTTCGAGACACGGTTATCATATGCAGAATTAGTAACAATGACTTGAAAGTTAACCAGAGATTCCTCAATGAAAACGACGCATTATGTCTATTTTGCGGAGTTGTAGAAGATAAAAACCGCTGGCGCTGAACCTCCAGGTTTTGGCACACACAAAAAATTGGGTTCAAACCCGCAATCTCTTGAGAAAAGAGGGGGGGAAAAACACACACAAAAACACAAAAAACAGGTCGGGTTCGAAAAAAGTTTCAGCGCGGATTCGAATCCGTTCACGCATGACCTAACGTTACAATTGTCCAGCGCTTTACCATCTGAGCCATTCATTTGGCAACTGACGTTACTACGTGTTTGTAAAGGAATTATAACGTTCTTTTCTGTAAACTCCCTCGCTTCATATTTTGCACTGTAAATTGTATAAAAATGGATGATAGTTCATGAAATTTGAGTGGTCTTGTACATTTTAGGATACTTAAGGTCTATTTCTGCCAAGTTTATTATCGATTCACTGCCATTAGGCCAAGCCAACAGACTACCAGTACCAAGTTGTTGCGCTTAAGTCAGGACAGACAGAACGAACGAACGAACTTTATTTTACAAGGGTAGTGAATTAGGCAGTATTGCCTTTCTTACTTACATTCAGCCCTTGAGGCAAAATATTCAAATGTGGTAAGAGAGAGAGAGAGAGAGAGAGAGAGAGAGAAGAGAGATACAGAGAGAGAGACAGAGAGAGAGAGACAGAGACAGAGAGAGAGACAGAGAGAGAGGGTGGGAGGGGAGCTGGGAAAAGGGGAGGAAGGGAAGAGAGAATGAGAGTAAGATGGTGGGTGGGAGAGAGAGAGAGAGAGAGAGAGAGAGAGAGAGAGAGAGAGAGAGAGAGAGAGAGAGAGTGAGAGAGAGAGAGAGAGAGAGAGAGAGACGAGAGAGAGAGACACAGAGAGAGACACAGAGAGAGACAGAGAGAGAGACAGAGAGAGACAGAGAGAGAGAGAGTGAGAGAGAGAGAGAGAGAGGGGGGGAAGCTGGGAAAAGGGGAGGAAGGGAAGAGAGAATGAGAGTAAGAGGGTGGGTGGGAGAGAGAGAGAGAGAGAGAGAGAGAGAGAGAGAGAGAGAGAGAGAGAGAGAGAGAGAGAGAGAGAGAGAGAGAGAGAGACAGAGAGAGAGACAGACACACAGAGAGAGAGAGAGAGACAGAGAGAGAGTGAGAGAGAGAGAGGGGGGGGGGGAGGGAAGCTGGGAAAAGGAGAGGAAGGGAAGAGAGAATGAGAGTAAGAGGGTGGGTGGGAGAGAGAGAGAGAGAGAGAGAGAGAGAGAGAGAGAGAGAGAGAGAGAGGGAGGGAGAGAAAGAGGGGGGGAGGGGAGCTGGGAAAAGGGGAGGAAGGGAAGAGAGAATGAGAGTAAGAGGTACGTGGGTGGGAGAGAGATCGAGAGAGATGAGAGAGAGAGAGAGAGAGAGAGACAGAGAGAGAGAGAGACAGAGAGACAGAGAGAGACACAGAGAGAGTGAGAGTAGCCATAAGTACTGATCAAAAGATCAGATAAAGGCCTCGCAGCCTAAGACATCTGAGGACATATCTATCTATCTAAATTAATTCTCCTATAAACTGTCCTCGCAAATGACGTCACGTTATTGATGACGTCGCACATGTTGGAATTTCGCCATTCCTCCCCAGGTGTTTCGAAATTCGATCTTCTGGCATATAGGATCGAAAATCTCCTCGCAAATGACGTCACTTTATTCGACGTCAAATGATAACGTCACAGAGTTTGCAAAATGGAGTCTGTTGAATCGTTTTCATTAAAACACCAAAATGTAAAAAAGTCACTTTCTTTTCAAACCTCGATTCTGAAAATTTGATAATATTGAATGGGACCTAACTTCCAGTCAGTGTGCAAAATCTCAAGGAAATCCGTCCAGTAGTTTTTGAGATATAGGCCGTGGAGACGGGACAGACAGACACACACACACACAGACAGACTAATAAAGTCTGTAGGACCTCCAGTAAACCTGGAGGGATAAAAGCATTTTCTCTGCCGATGTGCAACATACAGTGACTTGCCCGTAAAACACCTTGGACATTGGTTACCTAAATAAAGCATACGTACCTATGACTAGTGTGTGTACTGCCATAATGCAGGAGCTTAATACAATAACTAGATCTCTTGCTTTGTACATTCATTACGCTTTCGAAACGCGCAAGCGTAAAATACTGGAAGGCAAGAATCCGGCATAATGATCATCAGGTTATTTCATGCTGTGACAAAATCAGTGAGGATCATTTTTCTTCTTGATGTTAGTTGCAATGGGCCGATGGCCTTATGAATAAAGTTCAGTTCAGATCTCTCTCTCTCTCTCTCTCTCTCTCTCTCTCTCTCTCTCTCTCTCTCTCTCTCTCTCTCTCTCTCTCTCTCTCTCTCTCCCTCTTCCCCCCCCCTCTCTCTCTCTCTCTCTCTCTCTCTCTCTCTCTCTCTCTCTGTGCTCCTTCCAACCTAGGTTCATACAGGGGCGACACCTACAGGCGTTAGATTAGGTACAAAAAGGCAAGAGATCCCTGGGGGTCGCAGTACAGTGCTTTGATGTCAGGGGGCCTCCCTAACATTTGGAGCGAACAACCAACCACATTGTAAACTGCACCTTTTCAATGATCAGGATTGAATTAGTGCTCGACCTGGCAGTAATAGGGAAAGGCGATTGGGTGCCGCGGTGCAGTCTCTGTACAGCGTAACTTGGCTGTTGTCCCTTCATACTATAGAGTTAGCACGTTCCTTCACATGTGCTTCTCTACTGAATGAAGAACGTTCGAACATCCAGAGGACTCGTGCCAGGTAGGACACGAAGAGTTGGCAGATGTCTTCCGAGGTTAAACGGCTGTGGAGAAAGGTCAGCTGGCTCTCTCAGCATGAGCACCACTGTTCAAGAAGGAGGTTTTCTGATGCATCACGCCTCTCCAGGTTCCTCGACTCCCACTGTAGCAGCCGGCGTTTCTATCAGACGGTATTCTATACAACAAATGGTGGAAGACTTTTCTAGTAAGTTGTGTGTGTTTGTAGCTCTCCATTTGTATCTTTCTGTAACAGTGGTCAGAGGTCTACTCTCCACAAAGCAACGTCTTTGTTACGGGATGGTCCACCTAAAGTATTTCATCCTAACGCATTCCTTCATGGCAGTGTACGGAGTTCTACTCTCTACCACAAGGGCTATTGTTATACCCCGCATGCTAATGATAAATATGGTTTCTTCCCAGCCCAAACAGCACTCTACGTTGAGAACGACGCATGAAAAATGATGCAGATCGTTCATACAGATTTCGTGCATGGAACAAGGGCAACCAGGAGTAAATGTTTGCAGTTTTGTCATGGAGAACTCACCAGAGATCTTGAGAAAGGGGCCGCCATACCGCCAAGTCTTCCTGTCATAGAGGCCAAACCCGATCCAGCATTTCTGTCGTCACACAAATGATGTTTGTATTAGGACAAAAACCAACCAAATTCATCACACAGCCAGAGACAAAAGACATGCTTCACACTGTTACAAAAATATCTCTACAGGATTCACATGTCGATAACATTCTTAGTAGGCCACGCTTGTATCGCATCATTACCCAAATATCATATTGATACAATGAAAAAGAGATGTACATACAAAATGCATTCCCTTATTAGCGATTCAAAACATTCTTGCGTAACGTGCTCCGAGAGGCTAATTCATATCAAAGACCTAATTGACCAAAGAAAAACTCTCAATTGATTTGTCACTCACATTTGAGTCTCGAATTACTCAAAGCTTTATCTCAGAGGCACGGGCGAGCTCATCAGCATTCCAGAAGCTTCTGAGGCCAAATAGAGAGGCGGACACACAAGCACCCAAACACACACAGACACACAGATGTACACACAGAAAGTTTACCTAACGTTGGTGGGGAACAACTCCGGAGTGTAGAGCTGAAGTGTGCTGAACGCGTTGGAAATGGCGAACTTCCCAAGAAAGGAAAACGCAACGGAGGCCATGTGAATCGGGCCAGAATCTACGCAGACGAAGACAACCTGATACACACAAATTCGGTGCCATTGTGCTTTGTAGGAAATCGATTCTTCACCTTGACTGATAGCGTTGAAAATACAGTTTACTGAAAAGGTACATGCTCGTATTTTGTTGAACTGTATGCAAGGCAAACCAAAATCGTTTCGCAGAGAGAAATCATTTGACTGTTTATGTTTTAAACGACTGCATTTCTGACCATTGCAAATGCAGCGGACCTTCGCACAAATTTTGATTCAGAGCGGTAGACAAACGTTCTAAGCAGGTTCAAGCAATGTTAAAAACTACGTGTGGCCATAGTGGGAATCTCCACTGAAAAATGTTTGAAAATAAACTCTAGTAAGTGGAAGTAAACAAGTAACATTTACAACTGCATGAGGGGTTATCGCATGAAAGTCAACAGAGTTCCCTCTGAATTGTGGGATAGCTTCAGTCAAGTGACAATCGTCTAGGAGGTTGGAAGTGAATGAACATGAAATGGGCACTTGTGACTGTCTGGGAAAACCAAAGTAAGCCGAAGTGTCGAGAATACGAAAAGGCCTTTCAACCACAGAATTATTGAGTTTTTAATTATGAATACTTCAGAGATAGCATCGTGTTTTTAGTACGTGCAAAATAATTCTGAACCGTTGTGTACAGCTACAGAAAAATGTACAGGACCTAGTCCCCTGACAAAATCACACGTACGCCTCCAAATTTGTTGAGTCCTACCTGCAAAGGCTGAGAGCGTCACAGCCGTCAGAAGCGACAGCCCAGCCGTGGCGATGAAGACAAAGGAACAAGGCTTGCGTCCAAACCTGAGAAATGAACAGGCAATGAGACACGACTTCTCCTTACCTTTACTTTGCGTAGAAACCCGTTTCGGTTTTACAAACATATGAATGAAGCCACTCGGGATGACTTCCCTGTCCAAGTCAGATGCAAAATACGAGGAAACTCAAAAACTGCCCCCCATGATTTTCCCAGTCTTTTCATCTACCAAAGTCAGAGGAAAGGTCAAAATGGGGATATAGATGGGGGTGGGAGAAATTTTACACACGAAGTTTTCTAATCTACAAGGATACTTTTGAAAAGAACAGTTTTGATAACAGTTTCATTTCGAACACAAATCACCGCTTTCATATATATTGCAGAAATGTACCACGAATTAAAGAAAAACAAGGAGAGAAGAGGTTGATGAGAAACTTCCTCGAGGAGAGAGACAAGAGATTTGCTTTACACGGTGAACAGCACAAACAATTGGCTGCTGCTATTATCAGTATATAATGAGAAATTCTATGAATTTACGTGAATGCTACATGATTATTTACGATTACACACGCAAGCATGCACACACACACATACATATACTGACACACACACGCGCGCGCACACACACACACACACACACACAGTGGAGAAAAACAGTAATAGAACATTTGGCAATACCGTTGATTCACTCATTAATAGCTACAAAGACCTGCGAGTGCCAACCTGTTGAGAAGGACCAAGACGAGGGGGACGGGGATGTCCACCAAGAACATGACCAGAAAGCCAAGGTAGGGGTCATCCAGGAGCATTGTGGAGCTCAGACTCAACCCGAAAAAAGTCAACACGATCACCAGCCTGAAGCGTGATTCAACAGAATCAATGTGTGGAAAGAATGATTGTGTGGATAAATGAAAGAAAGAATAATGACGAATGAATGAATGAATGCAAAAGATCAGCTTGGTCACTAGCGTGAAGCGAGTTTCAACATAATGAACAAATGAATGGATAAATGGATCGATGGATGAATGAATGCATTAATGAACGAACAAGCAGACAAACAAACGAATGAATGAATGAATACGGTTTTGTGCCCATCAGTTTTGCAAGCTATGTAAGGCCATTGACTACAACATATCTTTGGGTGGTAATAGCATGGGCGAGTCAAGACTCGATTCCCCTGGTTATTCACCTTTTACGATTTGCGTAGTGAGACGCAGTGGATTAGTCTTACCCTCAAACCCTTTGGAATATATTCTATTGAATGTCGGCAAACAATGAAGTCGTATGAAGTTGTTTGGCTCAGCTCCGATTTCAGTACGGGTCAAATAGTGATGAATCGCGCTGAATTCAAATAAATGTTTAAAAAATCTGGATTATTTACAACGACCTTCGTGTGATCACACAAGAAAATGTACGGAATACACACGAAACTGTGAGAAATAGACACTACGTGTACGGAATACACATGCAAATGTATGAAGTACACACCAATGTACAAGACATACACACATAATTGTATAGAATACACACAAAACTGTACGGAGTACATACGAAACTGTACAGAATACATACGAAAATGTACGGAATACACACGAAATTGTACGGATTACAAACAAACATGTACAGAATACACACGAGACTGTACGGAATGCACACGCAACTGTACGGAACACAGATACAACTGTAAAGAAAACAAAACATTGTACGGAATACACACGAACTTTTACGGAGTTCACACGAAAATGTACAGAATACACACGATACTGTAGGCCTACGGAATACACACCAAATTGTACGGAATACACACAACATTGTACGGAATACAAACGTAATCATACGGAATACATACTGAATTGTACGGAAGATACTCGAAATAGCACGGAATATACGCAAAAGTGTACGAAATACACACAACACTGTATGGAATACACACGAAAGTGTACGGAATATACGCAGATTTGTACGAAATACACACAAAACTATACGGAGTACATACAAACTGTACGGAATACACACAAAAATATATGGAATACACACACAACTGTACGGAATACACGCGAAATTGCACGGAATACACACAAAACTATACGGAGTACACACGAAACTATACGGAATACACACGAAACTATACGGAATACACACGAAATTGTATGGTGTCGCGACCACACCCGCTGGGTGGGCCCTTACCCTCTCAGGCAGAAGGAGTCAGGAACTCAAACCCCTACTAAAACAATTACTGACACACTTTTTGAAACAAGAAAATATTTATTAACCCCACCCTTAGCACCCTGCAGAATGAAATGGAAACGATGGAAGGGATGATTGATGATGATATCTGATGAACAAAGAATGCAACTTATGTACCTAACAATGACACATCAAACAGTTCTATCACACACACACACCTTCACCCTACCACATGTGAAACTACATTCTCCTTCACACGATAACCCAATCACTTGTGACAATACACTATCACATACCCTGAAAACCCAAAAGTTATACAACAACAACCCACATGCCACCCAAACCACCCCACAACAACAAAATAGTTGTCCAACCAGCGGCCGCTCCTACGCCGGCAACTTTCCCGTCAACCCAACATCTCTCACTGTCCAACACTGTCTCTTTCCCCGTCAACCCGACATCTCCCACTGTCCAACACTGTCCCTTTCAAGAACCCAAAACCCCTTACGACCGATCACTCCCGTCTCATGGCCCCCCCTCTGCGTCAAGTCGCAGAACAGGGAACGACGGACACAAGGTGCCCACGGCCGTCGGTCCTCCCTTGGTCAGGTGGGCTCCAGTTGATGAGTGCCGCCGGGAACCTTCGCTGTCGACGACAGCTATGAAGAGTAGTGGGGACCTTCGGCGACGCCGACAACAGTGAGGATCATCGAGGACTGGGAATGGGGACGACAGCGATGCAGGACATCGACAACTTGGTTGGTGCGGGTGGTAGAGCCATGCAACTCAAAACATCCCAGGCCTAAACGGCCAGAATTAGCAATCACATAATACCTGGCACATAAATCACAAATACTTCCCGCCAGAATTAGCAACCATATCATATAACTTTACACACAAATCACAAATACTTCAGCGCCAGAATTATGACGGCCTTCAATCAACACAATGCCGTAGCCTTTCACAAAAACTAGGGTCATTCCGCCATCTTACCCTTTATGCAAATACACAAATATAAACAACAATCCTACCATGAACTGGTTTAAATAATGCCCGGTGAGAACAACCAAAGCAATAATAACGAACGACAAAACCACTGTTATGCAATTCCAATCCTATCCAAACTTCCCACCCGCTCCTAAACCAACTAACCCACACCCCAGCAAAAACTACACAAAGACGTTTACACACAACCAATACTAACATGAAAGCACCCCGTCCTTTCCCTGGTGAAGAATTCCGTTGGTCTACACCAAACAAAGACAAACTAGTCTTCTAAGTCTACTGGGCTGACAGAAGCCACGCCACACACCGGGCTGACAGCAGTCACGCCACGCTTTCTGCAACACTCCCAAAAGCGAGGTTGCCTTCGCGCCCACAAATCGGCGACTGACAATATAAAACCCTCACCCCCAAAAGAAAACATGAGCATCGCCGGCAAACTCTCCTTCCCACAAATTCACGTGCTAAAACGCGCCGAGCTCGCTCACCCCGTCCATTCGCACGCGAAACGAGAACCGCACAGACGAGGCACGTGACAACGCATCACAAACACACTACACACCACGCATACACACACAAAACCGCCCACCCCAAAATTAACCCCTTCACCGCTAGCAACCTGCTCGCGACATATGGAATACACATAAAATTGTACGGAATACACACACAACTGTCCAGAATACACACGAAACTGTACGGAATACCCATGAAACTATACTGAATACACACGAAATTGTAAATAATACACACACAACTGTACGGAATACACACGAAACTTTACGGAATACCCATGAAACTATACTGAATACACACGAAATTGTAAATAATACACACACATCTGTCCAGAATACACACGAAACTGTACGGAATACCCATGAAACTATACTGAATACACACGAAATTGTAAATAATACACACACAACTGTACGGAATACACACGAAACTGTACGGAATACCCATGAAACTATACTGAATACACACGAAATTGTAAATAATACACACACATCTGTCCAGAATACACACGAAACTGTACGGAATACCCATGAAACTATACTGAATACACACGAAATTGTAAATAATACACACACAACTGTACGGAATACACACGAAACTTTACGGAATACACACACAATTGTACGGAATACACACACAACTGTACGGAATACCCATGAAACTGTACGGAATACACACGAAATTGTAAATAATACACACACAACTGTACGGAATACACACGAAACTGTACGGAATACACACACAATTGAACGGAATACACACGAAACTGTACGGAATACACACACAATTGTACGGAATACACACGAAACTGTACGGAATACACACACAATTGTACGGAATACACACGAAACTGTACGGAATACACACGAAACTGTACGGAACACACACGAAACTGTACGGAATACACACACAATTGTACGGAATACACACACAATTGTACGGAATACACACACAACTGTACGGAGTACACACGAAACTGTACGGAGTACACACGAAACTGTACGGAGTACACACGAAACTGTACGGAGTACACACGAAACTGTACGGAGTACACACGGAACTGTACGGAGTACACACGAAACTGTACGGAATACACACACAACTGTACGGAATACACACAAAACTGTATAGAGTACACACGAAACTGTACGGAGTACACACAAAACTGTACGGAATACACACAAAACTGTACGGAATACACACAAAACTGTATAGAGTACACACGAAACTGTACGGAGTACACACACAACTGTACGGAATACACACAAAACTGTATAGAGTACACACGAAACTGTACGGAGTACACACAAAACTGTACGGAATACACACACAACTGTACGGAATACACACAAAACTGTATAGAGTACACACGAAACTGTACGGAATACACACAAAACTGTACGGAATACACACAAAACTGTACGGAATACACACAAAACTGTACGGAATACACACGAAACTGTACGGAGTACACACAAAACTGTACGGAATACACACAAAACTGTACGGAATACACACACAATTGTACGGAATACACACAAAACTGTACGGAGTACACACAAAACTGTACGGAATACACACAAAACTGCACGGAATACACACAAAACTGTATGGAGTACACACGAAACTGTACGGAATACACACGAAACTGTACGGAGTACACACGAAACTGTACGGAGTACACACAAAACTGTATGGATTACACACGAAACTGTACGGAATACACACAAAACTGTATGGAATACACACAAAACTGTACGGAGGACACACAAAACTGTACGGAATACACACGAAACTGTACGGAATACACACGAAACTGTACGGAGTACACACAAAACTGTACGGAATACACACACAACTGTACGGAATACACACAAAACTGTACGGAGTACACACGAAACTGTACGGAGTACACACAAAACTGTACGGAGTACACACAAAACTGTACGGAATACACACGAAACTGTACGGAGTACACACAAAACTGTATGGAATACACACAAAACTGTACGGAGTACACACAAAACTGTACGGAGTACACACGAAACTGTACGGAATACACACGAAACTGTACGGAGTACACACAAAACTGTACGGAAAACACACGAAACTGTACAGAGTACACACAAAACTGTATAGAGTACACGCGAATCTGTATGGCATACACACGGAAATGCACGAAATATGCACGAAACTGTGTGGAGTACACATGAAACTGAATGGAACACGCACAAAACTGTACGAAATACACACGAGACTGTACGGAATACACACGAAAAGGTACAGAATGCACATGAAAATGTACAGAATGCACATGAAACTGTACAGAATACACACGAAGCTGTTCGGAATACGCACGGAACTGTACAGAATCCTACTCGAGGTCACAATGGAATACGTTGGCACTTAGCAGAAAACGATATCATTCATCAAAAGAGTTCAATGGGTGTAGATTCTACAGAGCTGCAGTAATGTTATGCAACATTATTCTGAATCGCAACTGAATCAAGTGGTGAAGCAACAATCATCTTGATCTCAACGTCAAGAAAAGTAAAGAACTTATCATCGACTTCAGGAAAGCTCACATCCATGTTCCTGTACACGTCAACGATGAAAAAGTCCAGCAGGTCAAGGGATTTCGTTATCTTGGTATCACCATTAACAACTGTCTCACCTGGACCACCCATATGAACTGTGGCTTGCGCAAAGTCGGTAAGCGCCTCTATCTTCTTCGGAGACTCAACTACTTTGGTGTCGAGAAGGAAGCTATTACAAGACAGGGCTCTGATTATTATTAATTGAGAGGATGTCTAGGGGAAATGCATTGCTATCTTGTACCATTCACTCACCTTTCTCGCTGTCAAGAATGGACAGGACAACAGAGAAGATGAGGGCAGACATTGAATACTAAATGACTTTAATAATGATTGAAAAGATGGGCAATAGTTGTTATATCATCGTGCATGAATAGTACTTATTTAATCCTAATTTAGCCAGCCAGCCTGTACTATAAAGGTAGAACTTATCTGGAAGGAGAATTCACGTGAGTCCGCTAGAATGCTGCAGGGGTCAGAGCCATTGACCCCGGTGGTCGTCCTTCAACGGTAATGTTTTGGGGGGCTGGGGAGGTGACGACTGACACAGGGGTGGGTCCTGATAGAAGGGAGGGTTGGAACCACATCATCTCCCCTCCGTCCTTCTTGTGATCAGGTGGAGCATATAATATGGTGGGGGTCTGGTAGAGGGTAGGGATTTGCCATCTGCACTTGGGGCTGTCAGAGCATAGAATCTGGTGGGGGTCTGGTGGGGAGTAGGGATCGGCCGTCTGCGCTTGGGGCTGTTTGGCGTGGCCCTTTTTTCTCCCCCAGAGGGCTGGTGCTGGGGTCATCAAAAGAGGCCAGCATGACTTAGAGCTGGAGTCAATGAGAGATGGAGGGCAGATGTCACCCGTCCTTCCTCCCATATGGGCATGGCCTTGCCACAGATGATTCCACTCCATGCCAGGAGCAGGAGAGCAGAGAGTGCCAGCCCCCAGTCAGCAGACAGCAGCCTTTTTATTCCCTCTCCCACGGTCTCCATTCAAAGTCTCAGGAGTTTACTCCCTCTAAACCAATAGGGTAATAGGGATTTGGTGCGTGCGTGGCCAGCACATTTTCCCCACTCTAACTTTAAAAGTTGGCCAATCACGTTGAATTTATCAATGTCAAGGATACTCATACTGGAAGCTCGGCGCCTTAATTTGAAACTGTTCACTGTTTCATCCCGAGGCTTCACCACAGCCAACTACTTTCAAGGCATGGCTGGTTTTCTAATAACTACATTTATTTGAGGCCTGGCTGGCTTCTACATTCTTAAGTGTCCATTATTTTACACATGCATAAACATGCAATTCATAACAGTAGTAGTATGATAGTTCATCATCTGACAACTCACACGGAAAACAGGGAGAAAGGATCATTTTAATGTACACACAAACAAAATCCGTCACCTTGATTCCACTTGTGTACAATTCTTACTAATGCGGAAAGGATGTACCGTCACAGAAGCCCTTCGTACTTTCTACAGAGCTGTGGTGGAAAGCTGCATGGCGTTCGGTGCGTGCGTATGGGTCGGCAGTGCTACACAAGAAGACACAAAGACTCAGCAGAGTCTGTCGAAGTGCCGCTCACATCGTCCGCTCCCCCATGCTGACCATGGAGGAATTAGGCAGCGCCAAGATCAGGAAGAAGGCAGCTAGCATCCTGAAAGACCTCTCCTATTCCCTCAACCAGCTGTTCGAGACACTTCCTTCAGGACGTCGACTTCGTGCAGCCCGAGTGAGAACAACACGCATGACAAACTCTTTTGTTCCAATTGCTATGAAGCTGCTTAATCAGGAGAGGGAGATACCAAATAGAAACAGAAAACAAGAAATGAGAAAGAAAAGAAACTGACGTAGGCGAGACCGCCTTGAGAGAGGAAAAGTAAAGTAGTGAGAAGAGAAGTGTTCTTTTTTTGAGGGGGGGGGGGGGGGGGGGAGGGGGGAGAAGGGCGGGGAGAGGGAAGGAGGGAGGGGAGAGGGCAGGAGAGGAGGTGAGGTTTGTTTCCGTGATGTGTTTGCATATTGTGTGTGTGTGTGTGAGTGTGTGTGTGCGTGTGTGCGTGTGTGCGTGCGTGCGTGTGTGTGTGTGTGTGTGTGTGTGTGTGTGTGCATACGCGCGAGTGTGCTTGTGTGCAGACAAGGAGTTATGGATATGGAGATGAAAACGCGCCAGTGCGCGGATTTTTCTGAACTAGTTTTAATACGCTCGATGAAATTATTATCTTCTATATACAGTATATGTAAAGCATATGTTTCTTTGATGTGAACGTAATGTAATGCTTTTAAGTGCTCTGACAGAAAAAAGTCTATAAACTGGAGACAATAAAAACCGCTGGCGCTGAACCTCCAGGTTTTGGCATATTAAAAAAAATGTAAAAAAAGATCGGGTTCGACCCCGCAATCTCTCGAGAAAAGAGGGGGAAAACACACACACACACATAAAAACACAAAAACCCAGGTCGGGTTCGAACCCACAACCTCTCGAAAAAAGAGAAGAAAAAAAAGTTTCAACGCAGAATCAAACCTGGTCATGCATGACCAAGAGACAAACGCTCTACCAGCTGAGCCATTAGAGAATTGCTGTGACGGAGTGTTTGTAAAGCATGTAAATCCATTTCTAAGCTATTGGCCCAGGAACAATCGACCATATATTTAAAACATGATGGATAGGTTCAGGAAAGCTCCTATTATGACATGTTTTGATTTCCTTTGGCATGTCATAGACGCTGAATTAACACTCACACAGTCACACAGAGGAGGAAGTGTATTATACTTTATAGATGTTCACACCGGACATGTGCATTCGTACTCATTCACGCACACACCATGTGTGGTACTGCTACCGAGTACCGTCGTTCTACAAGCAACGAGTCAATCCTGATAACATGATGCATAACTGGTAGGTTTTTAGGCTAGATTTGCTTTGAAAAGTTGCAGAAAATCTGATGGTGGTTACAATCTGACGGTATAACAAGTTTTGACAAGGAAAAAACCAAGCAACTATAACCATTCTGACCGTTGTCAGCCATGTTTGCAGAAGCTCCTAATCTCGCTGGAAACAAGATTTCATACTCTTGTCGTGGAACCAAACGACGAAAAGATTGACCTGATTTTTCAATACAAACACTGTATTCATTTTGTTGTTTAGACTGCAAGTGTAACTTTTCTGACTTGCGTTCCACTCAACACATTTTTCACCTAGTGGACATGTACTCGATTAATTGACTCGATTAAATTGAACTGATGTATTTGATATACATTTGTATTAATCCGGAAAAATTAGGAAATCATACTTCATTCATTCGAGCATTAGTCTTGACAGCGTTCAGCGGACGAAGTAAACATCAATCTACTTCGACCATAACGTAAGTGCGAGTTGCAGACGAAACTATCACCGTCACATGACACGGTGACACCGAATGTCAAATCACTGCTATCTTACAGTCGAAATAATCGGACAAAGTCTGAATAATCTGAGAAAGAAAATCGAATTGGTTTATTATGTGTATGAATACGAGTTTTTTTAATCGACTTCAGTCAATTTCGCGCTGCCTTGCAGTGATGATTTGAATATGAAGCAGTCGTCTGCAAGGCGAAAACGATCTCGACGCCAGCGAAGTTTCAACCATGAATGGAAAAAATCGTATTACGACCGTCAACCACTTTCTCTTCAAACCTCGATTCTGAAAATTTGATACATTAAATGGGACCTAACTTCCAGTTAGTGTGCAAAATTTCAAGAAAATCCGTCCAGTAGTTTTTGAGATATAAGCCGTGGAGTCGGGACAGACAGACAGACAGACAGACAGACAGACAGACAGACAGACAGACAGACACACACACACACACACACACACACACACACACACACACACACACACACACACACACACACACACACAGACAGATAAAGTCTGTAGGACCGCCAGTAAACCTGGAGGGATAATTATTTCTCCTTTACCAGTGTTCTCAAATTCAGTGTTCGTCATTAAACAGCTTCAAAAAAAGAATTGACACGATGTTCAAAGACTACATGTACTGTGATGATGTTGGCCACCCGCTGTTGCCACATATACCACTCTCTGCCACTCATAAGCCACCGGAAGAAAAGTATAGAGAACAGGCACGATCTTTTAAGATCGTTAGAACTAGGGTAGTAAAAAGTGAGAGTAGCCATAAGTACTGATTAAAAGATCAGGGCCGTATTCACAACGGCGATTTATTTTAACCCCGATTTATCTCTAAACCCAATTTAGCTATTGCGAGGTTATGTGCTAGGTTTAATCCCCATTCACGAAGCAAAAATAACGCGGGTTTTGCTAAATCTAACCCTGCGTTCCGTTCCACTCTGCTTCATCTCTGCTACGGTGTAGCAGGGTCACGAGTTTCGATTGGTCGGTTTCTTTAATTATTTTTAAAGCACGTTACCATTAAAAGTAGAGGGTTTTGGAGGCCCTCTTTGAATACACGAATCCCCAATATTATTTCACACTCAAATTTATCACTCTTGATCGAAGAAACGACTTAATACAAGTATTAGAGTCGAAAATCATTCATACACAATCTTTGGTGACGTTTCACCCAGTGGCAGAGGTCAGCTTCCTGTCAAGGTCGCGCAGCAGCTAGAGCATCTCAGAAGGCGCTCTAAATGCTTCACACTAGAGTGCGCCACTTGCTGTGCCTAGCAACGATGAAACTACAGAACTCGTAGCCGCATTTGATTGGCTCATACTAAACACAACTAATTGGAAGTCACTCCACGGACTTGCACGGTAAACATGCTTCGAACCATGGAGTTTACACACCATGGAAGTGGCAAACGTGCCGATTGCTGTCACATTTCGAAGAAATAAATGTTTTCGTGCTCTCATCACCGTGGCAGAGTGGATCGTATGTCTTGGTTTGATATTTGTAGTAAACGTCGGCATTTATACCCATGAGTGTAACGATTTAGCAGACGACACACATGTTTGGATTCCCTTGACCTTCCTCTCTGACTAGTGATGGTTACCTCCCTTTTGTTATTAATGGATTTTCAACCCTAATGCTTTTATTAAGCTGTCTATTCGATGAAGAGGGATATAAATGAATGTGAAATTATTTAGGGGATCCATGTATCCAAAGAGGGCCTCCAAAACCCTCTACTTTTAATGGTAACGTGCTTTAAAAATAATTAAAGAAACCGACCAATCGAAACTCGTGACCCTGCTACACCGTAGCAGAGATGAAGCAGAGTCAACGGTCGGTCAACTCAGACGACCTTGACCTCATGTACGCATGCGCACACACGTTTGTTGTTATTCATTTCCGTCGTTACGTTGTGTTTTCTTCGAGTAGACACTGATCTATATCTAAATCCGAGGAGTAGATAGAAAAACATGGCTTGCAAGAAAAAAGAGAGAAAGGCAAGGGCAAAAAACTTCAGTGAAACCGAAATGCGTGTGTTGGTCCTGAAATGCGCCGCTTGCATAAAATCTAAGCGCAAGAAGGACTTGCAGGACGGGCGTGAGGCTGGTGTTGAGGAAGAATGTGAAGTAGACGTGCTTGCGAACGTGGAAGAATGTGGAGGTGGTTTGTTCATGTAGCAAAGAACGAGTATGATTACTTGTGTTTGTGAGTGTAGATAGTCTATGAAAGAATGTGTAGCGTTAACATGTGCAAATGCGTGATAGCGTCATAAGTGCCTGACGACGTCATTCTTTCGGTTTTTCCTTATAAGATTGTCATGAATTCGTTTCTTTATCATGATCGCTGCCATCTTGCCTCTCTCGATAACCCCGGTTTATCTATTTATCTTGCCGACTTCGGGAGAATAGTTTAACACTCTGCTTTGACGCTAGTTTAGGGCTAAATCGCCGTCATGAATAGGAGACTTTAAACCGAAGTCAAGATAAAAACCGCTGGCGCTGAACCTCCAGGTTTTGGCATTTAAGAAAAGATTGGGTTCAAACCCGCAACCTCTCGAGAAAAGAGGTGGAAAACACACATAAAAACACAACAAAACCACAACCTCTCGAAAAAAGAGAAGAAAAAAAAAGTTTCAGCGCAGAATCAAACCTGGTCATGCATGACCAAGAGTCGAACGCTCTACCAGCTGAGCCATTAGAGAATTGCAATGACGGAGTGTTTGTAAAGCATGTAAATCCATTTCTAAGCTATCGGCCCAGGAACAATCAACCATATATTTTAAACATGATGGATAGGTTCAGGAAGCTCCTATTATGACATGCTTTGCTTTCCTTTGGCATGTCATAAACGCTGAATTAACACTCCGGCACCGGATCGGCAGCAAAAATACGCTTGACATCCACACGCAACGATTACACCGAGACCGCGCAATCGAGCGATTTTCACTTACGTGAAGCGAGGTCAGAATTTAGAGTTACGGCCCTTTTCAGAGCCATGGCAACAACGCTTCCACGTGTAGTCTATGCGTGAGACCTGCCTGTCGGATTTTAAAATATAGGAGCTTTCCCGACCTACTGATGCATTCAACATACAGCTTTGAGAAATTAATGCTGTTCATGGCTTACATTTTCTTTGGATGGGGTTTCTAGTATCCCGAAATACAGCGTTTTCTGTGCAAACATGCACGCAACGAAGCGGTGGTGCAGATTCTTTGCCGCGTACGTATATCTGCGTTGACCTGCATTCGATGTGTAAAAAGTTGAAACTTTCCCGACCTACTGATGCATTCAGCATACAGCCTTGATAAATTAATGCTGTTCATGGCTTAGTTTGGTCCCGGAAAATCCTGTTTCTTCGCAGAAAACGCCGTTGTCGTGCTCGGAGAAAAAAAAATGGCCGCCGTAATATTATTTACACGCGTTTAGGCTCTATCGGACCTCGGAGGTGCGATAACTTTATACGCGAAAATTCGTATAGGATAGGCCGTAACTCTAAATTCTGACCTCGCTTCACGTAAGTGAAAATCGCTCGATTGCGCGGTCTCGGTGTAATCGTTGCGTGTGGATGTCAAGCGTATTTTTGCTGCCGATCCGGTGCCGGATCGAGAGCAAAATCTGCTTGCAAACGGGTATGTATATAGGCGCCTTAAAATCCCCCTTCCTTCCCGGTCTTAAAAAAGTTTGGAAACCCACCCCCCAAAAAAAAATGAACTGATCCGCCCCTGAGGATAAACGCGATTAGTCCACTAAACGGACCGACGTGCATACAGGCCCTGGACGCCTAAGCAAGCCGAAGAATTCTATTCTATTCTATTCTATTCACCCTCCTTCAAAAATCTCCTCGCAAATGACGTCACATTATTCGACGTCAAATGATAACGTCACAGATTTTGCAAAATGGAGTCTGTTGAATCGTTTTCATTCAAACACCAAAATGTAAAAAAGTCACTTTCTTTTCAAACCTCGATTCTGAAAATTTGATAATATTGAATGGGACCTAACTTTCAGTCAGTGTGCAAAATCTCAAGGAAATCCGTCTAGTAGTTTTTGAGATATAGGCCGTCAAGTCGGGACAGACACACACACAGACAGACACACAGACAGATAAAGTCTGTAGGACCTCCAGTAAACCTGGAGGGATAAAGTCTGTAGGACCTCCAGTAAACCTGGAGGGATAAAGTATTATGTAGTCTGTATTATTTAATTATGTTAATAAACGTATGACTATAATTTCGCATGCACAGGTGTATTGTAACGTTATACAAGCACCTGGTCGTGTTAACGCTCCATGTTCAAATGTACACTTATTTGTGATTTTCAGTGATGGAAAATGGTAGTGCCGGTCCAGTCACCTCTAGGTGGCCTCAACCACGACACCCTGCATCCATCACTATTGCCTACGGATCGAGCCACTATTCCAAACCCCGATCTTAAATAGGAAACGACTATTGGCAAAGCTGGTTCTTCCTTTATAGTCAGTGTATCCAAGAAGTGTATATTTTGACCGCTAAGTTGTAATATGGCAGCCTTATTGCAGATTGTTCCCCTGAAAAAAGGAAATTGTCCACAGGAGATCAAACCACTGCGTTGGTTCATACATTCGTTCATTAATTTACTCACTTATAAGTGGCCTTGCATGGTGTGCGAGGGCTGATGAACCGTAAACTCTCATCTATCCACGCATCATGAATGAGACACATTGAGTGCCTTGATTCTGTGCCTGCTAGGGAGGACTTAACTGCTCTATTGTTACACACTCAGGCACCCACACACGCGCGGACGTAAAACTTCTCCTTCATACCTTTGGTGCCTCCGTCCGCAGCCAGTGTGTGCGCTCCAGTTGGAGCGTAGACAGTGTTCGAATAACACACAGCGTGGACCAATGACCAGGAAGTAAAACTGTGAGATCTGAACATCCATAATTGAGCGAAAAGTTACATGATAAAATCAAACATTTTTGTTGTCTTGCCTGTAATAACTTACCACAAGAAGCAGGTGAGAAGCTGAATAATCAGGACTTGTTTGTGGCGGAAGATGGTCAGGCATAAATTTCGATCTACCCTCTCCTCGGGCTCTAATATTTCCTCCTTCGTGTCTGTTTCTTTGTCAGTCTCTCCCTCTGGGAATTCGTCAGCAGGTGTGTCTTCTGGCTGGCTAACGGTTAAGACGATAGATGAACTGGGAAGAATGCATTCTCTGAATTTCGCCAGGATCTGAAAGGAAAACAAGACTGACCTATGACGACAGTCCATACAATTGACGCATACCGAATATAAAAAGATAGTGTGCAAAGTGCTTGCCTGTTTTAGCGTGCCTCAAATACAGGACCATCGGATGTTGACAGAATGGAGAATACACACAGAAAAAGGCGAGAGACAGTCTGAAGTTCACAGCATTCCCAACACAAAGGAAAGAAGCTCAAAGAAGAACCGTAGCACATTAATACGGGCAGTGCGATACAAAGTGAGCGTGCGGCCAAGACCATGGAGCCGTCGCTTGTATACATGTATACGGGTTCACGAACAGCACCATGCAGCTCCAAATAGGTGTGGCTCATGCCTGAGTCTGTTGTTTTAATGCATGTAACAAAATTTGTCAAGAGTGCTGCCCTCCCTCACACTTATAAGAATGAATTCCGGGAAATTTGATCGAAAGACATATTTTTATCTACTATATACAGATGGTTCGCAAGACGGGGATCGTGTGGCGGCAGCTGTTGTCGCCAGCGACTCCGTCTTGCGCTTTTGCCTACCGGATGGGATTTCGATCTACTTCGCAGAGCTTAGTGCACTTGAGGCCGCTCTTGGCATAGTCCAGAGTAAGAGACTAACGCAAGCTCTCATAGTCTCTGACTTGCTTTCGGCCTTACAGGTTCTGCGGGGTAGAGAGATTTATCATCTCTATCTTTTCGGTATTTTTTACCATCGTTGTCAGCTTCAGTGCTGGTGTACTGAGGTCGCCTTTTGCTGGGTCCCTAGCCATATGGGCATCCCGGGGAACGAGAGAGCAGATCAGCAGCTCGTTAGCGAGACAGTCCTACGCTGCTACCATTCCATTCTAGGCTGCTCCAGACCAGGATCCAACCGACTCTACCCCGGACAAGGACCAAAGGACATCATCACGTGAGGATGGCACCCCGTGCTGTCGAATACACCAAACATTGTGGAAGGAGTAACTCCCGAGTCTGCGAAGCCGACAGTGAGAAACTCGTCTCTTCCTGGCAAGCAGCACAGAAGACAACAGTCTTCGGGTGCGAAACGGAAATAGTGCCGACTTTTCCGTGGTGAAGAGCACTTCGTGTCACGGACTGTAATGGACTGACGCGGTATTGTTCCTACTCACACTGCAAAACTCGCACAAGTCTTGAGACCGGTATTTTTCCTCCATTTTTGTTGCAGTTCTCCCACTTGTAATGGGCCCGGGGCCCACACAATACTGTTTTCGTTTGGTCGTTCTCTCTCTCTCTCTCTCTCTCTCTCTCTCTCTCTCTCTCTCTCTCTCTCTCTCTCTCTCTCTCTCTCTCTCTCTCTCTCTCTCTCTCTCTCTCTCTCTCTCTCTCTCTCTCTCTCTCTCTCTCTCTCTCTCTCTCTCTCTCTCTCTCACACACACACACACACACACACAGAGACACACACACGCAGACACACACACACACACACATACACACACAAACGCACACACACATACTAAAACACACATACTAAAACATACACACGCACGCGGGAACGCACGCAAGCACGCATACACACGCACATGCACGCACGCACAATATTACACACACACACACACACACACACACACACACACACAGGCAAGCGCACACGCAAGGTTATGAGCTCACCTTCTCCTGGTCCTTGCCGTTCATTCGTGCAGCTTTCCGCAGGATCCGTTCGAATTCCTTGAAGCGTCCATTAGCTGCCAGCCATCTTAAAGACTCATCGCCAACCCTGATCACAGAGGTGAGGTTTTCTTTTATTAAACCAATTTTCTAAACGGAAGATTCTCTACAAATCATTTTTCGCTTGCAAGATAAGACTTGGAGACTTCTTACAGATGTATATGCATTCGTTTACTACTCACAAAACCCGCCACCAACCGGTAACGATTTTATTGCATTCCCTTTGCCATCATCGTCAATAGTTGACCAGTCAATAGCACAAGCCTACACTTTTCTGAGCAAAATTAGGAAGAGCCAGCTGGATTACGGAGCAAAACATTTGACCTAGATTAGCAATATGACTCATACCTCTTTTCGTATGCATTTCAAAAGCTACAGAAGGTATTTACTGCCGACACCCATAGTAGACAGTAGTACATGCTGTGCGTCAGTGCCGGGAATGTCAATTAATGGGCTTTCAACCATCAGCCATTTCTGAATAAAAAAACACGTTCATATACAATAGAAAGATTATTTATTTGCCCTTCAAATAATGGAGGAGATACGCACCAAAGATAGAGAAAGGCTGGCAGGGATGTGAGGCAGATGACCAACTCAAGATGGCGCCAGCTGTGTTCTCTCATGGCGTAGGCAACGGGTACGAGAAGGCAGAGTAAGGCAGGATACAACAAAGCGCTTGTCATAGCGACCACCATTCGTCTTCGTGTAACCATCAGTTCTATGGCAGCAACCATTGCTACAAGTTCGCATCCCTGCAAAGAAATCATCGACTGGCTTGAGAGGTTCTGTTTGCAGTGATGTTGTGTAACAGATGTACTGCGCATGTGTAGATAAAAGATGTTCTCGTTGAGACGCAACCTGCATCTCACCAATGCCACATCGAAAGGTGGAACCTATTTCAAGATATTTCCCGAAAAGACCTTCAAGCCTAAACAAGTATCACTGAGAGTACTGGTTCAACGCTGAAAAGCAACGCTTTTACAAGCAGTTGACATGAAATCTACTCCTGCTCAGGTGAGAATTTGTATCACTCGTTTTAAGGGTAATTTGGTGAAGTATTTTGAACAGCTCAAAGTTCCAATTCAGCAAAGAAAAACATGGTGATCGGTTCTGTATCAGGAGTCAGTACATTGCATCAGCCTTGATTGTTTTGATCACATACACTTCTGATGTAAGGCGGAAAGCTTTGTAATGCTTCTTTACTATCAAAGAACAGTGGGGCGTTTAGCTCTTCGCTTGACATTCAGTAATGACTGAAATACTTACTTGCTGGAAAGCTCCTTGGAAGAAGCGCAGGATGGCAAAAATGGTGTAATTGGGGGAAAACGCAATGCTGACCCCAGTGACCATCATGCCAAACGAGGTGACCAAATAGATGGGCCTCCTACCAAACTTGTCAGCCAGAGATGGAAAAAGCACTGATCCAAAGCTCATTCCTGCCGTGAACAGTGTCTGAAGCAAGTCTCCAAGAGGATCATTCTCACACACCAAGTCCCACTGCAATGAACAGTGACCAAACGTGTCAACAAAGGTATGTAAATTACTGAAAGGTAATCGAAAAGAGTTAAAGGGACGTGGTTAAGATTTTACGAAGAATAACACAACTGGATGCATGTATTCGTATTATATACCCCTTCAAGAGCCAATGAAACATAACAGTATAATGTACGTAATACCTTGTGACACTACCCTTTCACGCTGTGTCCTGTAGTTATCCACTGTTAGTAGAACTGTACTTTGCATTGTCAAATGTTCCCTTCTGTCCGATTGTCATTTGATTAGCTTGAACCATCGTAATCCATGTACTTGCTGATGAAAAAAATCATTCATATGCGAAAGATAACGTTTCTAAAGTTTGTTTAAATTGGACTCGATTCAATGAAAAAAGTTAAAACCTTGCATTGCAAATACATAGTCGTCACTTTGCTGGTGGTTTGTATTGCCAGTGTTTTTCCTATCAAAAATAATGCACCCGTGCTTTCAAAACCAAACTGTCATAAAAGACATCAATCAGATTTCTCATTCGCAAATTCAAAACTTAATTTTTTATTTTCTTCAGAAAGCAGCAAGTTCAAAGCACTTTATTTACTGTTGTGAAAGCTAGAGAAAAAAAACCCAGCTAAACATTTTATCTTGACAACTTTACGCGGTGATTGGTGGAAAACCGTCCACGTGACATTTTAGCATGGTTTGTCATACGTGGTCAAAAACGACTGACTTAAACGTATTCACTTGTCCGTGCTTTACGGCACGCACAGTAGTAAAACGTACCAGAGGTGAAGTTGAAATAAGGTGCAGATCAGAAATTGGCCACCTTGACCTTTCAGAAAGTCCAGATGCATCAGGCACTCTTCACTCTGCTCCAGTGATTCTGAATGGCGAGAATGATCTCACGACATTGCTGCAAACAAGCTTCCACTATTTCCAAAGACATCTTGCGTGAGTTCCGCAACATGGATCTGTCTCCGAGTCGTTAGAACGCATGACCTGCAGTCGCTTGCAGCTAGTGGGTTTGGCGTTCGAAGCTGCGCGGATCCCAAAGTTGCATTTTAAGGAAGGTGCTTCACTCACATAGCTTCTCCCAACCCAGAAGAAGAACGGGTACCAGTGAGGGCTGAGCTGCAAAATTATGTTAAATTGTTTTGGTATGTTCAATCCGCGACCTGTTTCCATGCTCCTCTAGGAAATGAAATGGTGTTGGAATGTCAGTAAGCGTAGCCCAATGACCAGGGAGTAAAAGTGTGCGGTATGAGCGCTCAGTCATGGCTGAAATGTCGCAATACAAAAAGCCATCGTTACCGTTAACTTGAACAAAAGATATGCTCTTCTTTGATATGCTTACATCTGAGGCAATGGACCGCTCTCTGGATTCCGCATATTCAAAGCCATGGACACAGGGAGAGAGGAGTTGAGTAGAGTTGTCACTTCCAATGGTCTCGATGAAGCAGTTACCAATCGTTGTGTTGTTGGCATCGTATGTCAGATTGTCCAAGAGACCGCCACTGGACGTTGCGCATTTGTGTTCCACAGATCTGGCTGGCAAGAACATGGAAATGCTTATTGTTAGTGATCGACATTCGAGTTTTTAAGATGACTTGTCTAAACATCTGGTGCAATATGCTTACATTTATCCACAATGTGCCATAGAACATGTATATCTGTATTTTCCCTAAGCTTTAATAAACAAAGCTTTATCATAAGAAAATTATTCCCCGCATATGTGTGTGTGTGTGTGTGTGTGTGCGCGCGCGTGCGTTTGCGCATGCGGATTTGTGTGTGTCTGCGTGTGTGATGCGCGCGCGTGTGTGTATATGTGTGTGTGTTGGACGGACGGACGGACGGACGGACAGACAGACACACAGACAGACACACAGACACACATACGCACAGACGCACAGACGCACAGACACACAGACACACAGACACACAGACACACAGACACAGACAGACACAGACAGACACAGACACAGACACAGACAGACACAGACAGACACAGACAGACACAGACAGACACAGACAGACACAGACAGACACAGAGACAGACACAGAGACAGACACATAGACACAGAGACAGATACACAGACACATAGACAGACACACAGACACATAGACAGACACACAGACACAGATCACATACAGACACAGACACAGACACAGACACAGACACAGACACAGACACAGACACAGACAAATACACACATAAACACACAGAGAGACATATATACACAAACACACACACACAGACACATACACACAAACACACACAGACACACGAACACACACACACACACACAAACACACACACACACACACACAGAGCAGAGAGAGAGAGAGAGAGAGAGAGATAGAGAGAGAGACGCAGAGAGAGAGAGACAAGAGAGAGACAAGAGAGAGACAGAACGAACGAACGAACGAACGAACGACATAGTTTATTTGTTAGGCCTCCGGCCTGTCACAATGTTTACAAGTATGCCTCATCGGCATTTGTAATTTCTACAGCGTCCTGTCTACGCTTTAAAGCATAATACAAATACATAGCTATTGATCTTATTGTATAATGATCACTATCAGAAAATAAACGTCCAACATTTCTCAAGTCAGTAATTTTGTACAAGTATTTCCGCCTTAGATCTTCATATACTGGGCAGCCATACAGCAAATGAAATTCACATTCAAATTCATCCCTACAGGAAGGACAAATGTACAATGCATCTGGATTCCCAGGATTATAGCGCAATTTGTGATGGTATAATTCACTAAATCCAGAACGGAACTCTATATACACATCACGAAACATTTTTTTTAAATCAAGCGCATGCAGGCAATTTTCTCTTCCCCACCTTAGCTTTATCTGACAATAAAATCTATACCTAGCACTGCTTAGCAATGCCCGTTTCCAGTCATTACAGAATTCTATGATCAAACACCTTTTCAGCTCCTTATTGAATTTTCTTTAATTTTGTACACTTTGACTCACCCATACTCGTTCAAAACTGTGCTTACATAACAACACTTTCATATGATATGCCCAATTTCCCAGGTTAGAATTCATTTGCATTTTGTTTATCAACTGTGAGAGACACAGAGAGAGACACAGAGAGAGACAGAGAGAGAGAGAGACAGACAGAGAGAGAGAGAGACAGAGACACAGAGAGAGACACAGAGAGAGACACAGAGAGAGACACAGAGAGGGACACAGAGATACACAGAGAGAGAGACAGAGAGAGAGAGAGACACAGACACAGAGAGAGAGACAGAGAAAGAGACAGAAAGAGAGACAGAGAGAGAGACAGAGAGAGACACAGAGAGAGACACAGAGAGAGTCACAGAGACAGAGACACAGAGAGAGACACAGAGAGAGACATAGAGAGACACAGAGAGAGACACACAGAGAGAGACAGAGAGAGAGACAGAGAAAGACAGAGAGGGAGAAAGGAGAAGATGGAGTCGGTTGGCGTAGTAAAACATGTCAATCGAGAGCCATTGCAAGAACGATTAATCTACATATGAATATAATTTGCAACCTCATATGCACAAGGCTTGTATGATTGAAATGACCTGAATACACCCACCGAGAAAGACGATGGATAGCAAATGCGTGGCAGCCGCCAAGATGTAGGAGAAGACGAGAGAAAACTGCAGCTGGGAGTAGCGTCCAAACCATCCCAATTCCTCCAAGATGGCGTCAATGTGGGCGCCCTGAGAAGTGGCCATGATGTTTTCTCAGACGAGCCAGGTCAAGGGTTACTGCAAAGAAGGACGTAAGATTATATCAATTTAACAGAAATAAGAATGTCAAAAAGATGTTTGTTTAATGTGAAGTTGGTAAGAAGCAGTCAGTTGTGGTTCTGCACCTATTGCTGAATAAAATAGGGAATTTAGTAGTTGGTTAGTGAAACAATGGTTGTTTTTGTAATATACTTTTTCGGGAACCGGAACCGGAAGTCTGCCATGTTGCCTTGCAGTATATACCTGTCAATTTTCTGATTTGTCCTTATTGCTATCTAAACGTCCCAGCATGCTTTGCGAGGCTTCAGGTCTATATAGCAGGGTGGCTCTAAAGCCCAGTTGCCCATTCATTCAAGCAGCCTTGTCAGTAAAGAAGCTGAGCCAAAGAAATCAGCTGAGCATTCCGCTAGTGAGCTAGTGCGCAGCAAATTATTGCCAGGGTGTTCCAGCCTTTCAGATGTAGTAGGGCGCGCTTCGGCGCCTCTACATTCTCATCTAACAACTGCAACAGTGTTCACTCTCCAGTCTCACTGGACGCGGAACTAAGGACTATAGA
>JAWQFJ010023844.1:0-22539 GCA_034096865.1 Theodoxus fluviatilis | reverse complement strand
GCAACCAATATTGGCCCAATCTCGAAAGTGTAAATAGGCCCGAGATCGGGCCAAGATTCGGGCCCATGATGGTACCAAGATGATAGCCAGTATTGAGCCGGTATGCAGCCATTATGGTATATTGGCAGTAGGCTGGCACCGTGATGGCAGTAGACCGGCACCATGATGGCTCAATACTGGCTTTATAGGCACTGCACTGGCTGCATATTGGCTTAATGTTGGCATTGTGCTGGTTCCATATCGGCTACATAATGGCATTACGCTGGCTGAATGTTGGCTGAATGTCGGCCCCCTCCCCACGTACCACACACACACAAAGAACTTCCATATACAACATAATGCATTTTACAGTCAATCATGAATAGTTTTATTATGCATTACAAAAGTATCATTATTCCAGAAAGACTGAAAACTACAAAGCTAGAATGACAAAACACTGCATATAAAAATCTAAATTATGTACATTTCTTACACTTGAATGTTAGACTAAACTGCATCCACAAAAACAAAAATAAAGGCATAAACTTAGACATAAACAAGGTATGGCATGTATACTTTTTAATCCTGCGTGTGTCAGACCACTTTTCTGGAATGTCAGTTTTTGTCTGCATTAACGGGTCACATTAAAAAAGATTTTTTAACAGGAGAAGGAATTGCTGGGTATTTCAATGATCTTATATTGGTTAACAAATACAGTATACCCCTGGTGGCACCCATCTCCAGCAAGCAGTCACAAGTTGAGTAAATCTAAAAACTTTAGTCCCTCTAAAGTCTTTTTCTGTCTAACAAAGCATACAACCATCTCAACAGAGTGGCTTCCAGCATCCACATACAGATGTTTTCATTTTAGTTTTAAATTTCATCTTAAACAGCCAAATTAAAACTTCAAGAAAACTGGACCAAAACAGTGACTACTATAAATGGTCCCTGAAAACTCTCGAAGTTTCTGCTTCTTTGCTTGGGAACACCTGGCAACGGGAATTGTTTTGTTTTCTGGCAACATGGGTCAGAATGGGGTGAAATTATCTTTTTGCCCGACCATTCAGTTACATCACACCTCCCTCATTCATTATGTGCAGAAGTGATGTTTAAGCCCTCATATACCTCATGCCCTACATACTACATTGTGTTCACATGGTGATGAGCATCCTAAGAATCCAGCACATATCACTGTGCTCGTATTACCAAACATTGAAACAATCACTTGACAGTCACCTCAAAGCAGCTATGTCCACCTTGATTTCTACAAAAAGTATCCCACAGTGTGCCTGTGCAAACCATGCACAAGTATTTTTCAACTCTATTTCATAACCCACAATGCATGCAACAAGATCAATAATGCCCAGGGACTATCTATTTTAAGCTTGAGCTCCTGAACACCTGCAACAATCATGCAATGTCACAAAAATAAAAGATACAAATTAATTAATTAAATGAAAACAAAAATAACAATAAAATAAAATGAACAGAGAAATGGAACAAACAAAAAGTAAGACATGAAGAAGGCAAAGAGGAAACAATGCTAATGAGCACTGATATGCTGAGAGAATAAGATTAAGAGGAGACATGTTGCTGCATCAAATGAGAATAGGTTCAGTAAATTAAAATAAGGAAGACATTCCAAAATGCAATAGGTGAACAGGGCATGCAAAACTTATTCCGATTCAGGAAAAAGACTTGGCAGAACGTGCAGAATACAGCCTCAAACAAAAATGCAAAGATGCCATGGCTCCCCTGCGAGAAAAATGAAATGGCTTGCTCTGGTTGAACCAGGCAGTGAAATCTTGAGCAGATGAGAGGATTTAGAAAAACAAGGCATCCTTAGGAGATGCAGTTGATTCAGCAGTAGATCAGCGCTTGCAAGAAATATTCAGCCTTGACAAACAAAAAGTGTTTGCAGAGTAAGAAACTTATTCCATTGATCTGCTAAGTTCATGCCATCCATTAAAACTTAAAAATTTAATCTATTGCTGCTTGTCATAAATCTTGTGTAGGCACCTCAACAAAAATATAGGGCACACAGCCAAATATGCTGTATGGAAAGCAAAAATGAAGCTGATTAAACGAAGCAAATTTTACACTGGAAGTTCCCCTCTCTTCCCACTGAACTGTGTTTTCACTCCATGTTATTGCACATCAGTCACCCTTGTTATGAACACTCCTGGACTGACAACTGCAGTGGTAGCTGTAAAAGCAACATGGACCCACAAGTTTTTTTCTCCCTCTCTCTCTCACCATGAAAACTCAAACAACTAAACCAAATGAACTGCCTTCTGATCTAAAAATTCACATGAATAACAAGAAATCAAAATTTCTGAGCAAATAACACTGATACAGACAAACAGTTGTGAACAAAGTAACACTGTAAAAAAGTAGTTGAAATTTCATCAGCAGAGCTGCAAGATGACATATCACAGTGCACAGGGGGAAATTTTTGTGGGTTTTTTACATTTTGAAATGTAGCAAACAGCTGTCAACAGCAGCAAAATGAGTTCTTTGATATTCCATCCACAAAATCAAGGGATAGTATAGTTTTAGATGCAGAAATTAAACGCAGTCAGAAAATATTGACAAAAACTACTTCAATCAACAAAACCAAAACAGTCATGGATAACATAGAACAAAAGTTCCAAGGCCAAAAGAAAAAATAGTTGATGTTACAGTAATATGACCAGAAAAAATAGGGTTGGGATTTAAATAGAAGAGGCAAAGCTTCAATTAAATCAGAATTTCTCTTTCATTGAAAAAACTGATTAAAAAAAAATAATAGTGGTTTTCCCGAGTGCTCATAAACCAGGGAAGATGGGACAGCACACAAATAGTTGATTACCATTGATTTCTTCAGGTTTTAAAATCTTTTTGCATGATAAAAACAAAAAATGTTGGCTTGACAGAAAAAAATAGGATCCATTAGGTTACCATAACCACAATTATTTTTTACTTTGGTCCAGTCATCTCATTTTCAAAAACCAGAGCTATGTACTAAAAATTTAGAACTCTGACATTAAAGCGTGTCTAAAATACAAAATACTCATTTCAATGCTAAATGCATTAGATTATCTGATGAAAATATATAATTGAAATGCAACCTTTCACCTGCTGGCTCCTCAGGGCAGCTGCAATACCACACTCATAAGTGTCACGGGAACAAAAGATCTACATAACAGAAAAATCACAGAAACATCCACAACTCTCCTTCAGGCTCACCCCCGCAGGCAAACTCGGTTCAGTTCACAGAGATTAAGCAAGCATGTGAGAGCAAACCGGTTTTGTACAGTCAATGAGAAAGACTTCTTCTGAGAAAGGGATGAAGGTGCTTGGAGTGGAGGTGGAGGGGAGAGGTTCACATGATGATCATGGGTTCAGGAACAGACTCAGAGATGGACTTGTGCGGCAGGATGCGGCCACCATTGATGTACAGCTCATCTTTGACAATGACACCTTCCCCAAGCACACACACATTCTCCATCCTCACCTGAAATGCAGAGATATGCAGTCAGAACCAAATGTTCAACATTCACAGTCCACAATGACACGATACATCAGGCAATGTGAAATTTGACCGTCATGTTACAGGCTACTTATTATGCTTGAAATGCAGCAGTGGTTAAACAACACCCCCTCCTGCTGCAATCTCACTGACTTTTCCTGTCTGTCTGTGTTGCTGTTTGTTTGTCTGCATGTCCATTTCTGGGTCTCTGTCTGAGAGAGAGAGAGAGAGAGAGAGAGAGAGAGAGAGAGAGAGAGAGAGAGAGAGAGAGAGAGAGAGGTGTTGCTGTTTGTCTGCATGTCCATTTCTGTGTCTCTGACTCTGAGAGACAGAGAGAGTGACAGAGAGAGAGAGAGAGAGAGAGAGAGAGAGAGAGAGAGTGAGAGAGAGAGAGAGTGAGAGAGAGTGAGAGAGAGAGAGAGAGAGAGAGAGAGAGAGAGAGAGAGAGAGAGAGAGAGAGAGAGAGAGAGAGAGAGAGAGAGAGAGAGAGAGAGAGACAGAGAGAGAGTGAGACAGAGAGGGAGAGAGAGAGAGATTGATTGTGTGTACATGTGTGTGTGTGTGCACATGTATTTGTGTGTGGATGTGTCTGTGTCTCAATCATCTATGAGTCTGTCTCTCCCTATCTCTGTCCATCAGTCTGACTATCTGTCTGTCCATCTGTTTAGTTCTGCACTCACCCAGTGTCCAATCATGCACTTCCATCCAATGATGCAGGACTCCAACCAGGAGTGGGATCTCTTTCCAGTACTCAGGTCAGGATACTCGAGACGTACACCCGCTGAAAAAACAAAGATATAACTAAACGTAACTAAAACAAACACTTAAAACAGTGACATTATAATTATTTATCGTAAAAAGGATCAATTGAGAGACAGACCGCGTGCGCGCCCTCAATATTCAACCCTTGAGAAGTTGAGTTGAACTAAGTTTATGACCCCATGCAAGTCGACTGGGAAGTTGAGAAGACCTTCTGCTGATATAGAGAACCAAACTAATCAAATAAACCGCACAAACCTGAGTAGATTGTAATAATAAAATACGTAAAACTAAAAGACAGCGCGAGATTTTATGAAAATCTGAATATCGATCAGTTCAGTGAAAGTGAAATCATGAATCGTAGTACGTACCTTCACTGTTTTGACGTGTAGACCGGCGTACAGCAACCAGCGATCGGCGTCCAGTCAGAAAATGATCGAAGCAGTGCACACAGAATGTGGTATCCATCTACTTGAAAAAATGCTAAAAATCGAATCTGCAATATCACTTGACAAGATGAAAAAGCGCGTCAGTTAAACACGGCGGAAATGCGCTGCGGTTGGTTCAAATCAGCCGGTAAACTTGGGAATCATGGGAAACCCATGTTTGAATGAAACTTTTTTTCTTCTAGTTCATTAAATTGGCATTTATTGTCTAATCATATTCGAATTATATTCTCATTTAAATTCTACGATGATTCTTTTTTCTTGAAATCAATCTTTGATATTCAACCTTATGACCACTTGTTCCTAGATCTATTTATAGTGACCTACTCTAGAACGTGGGTCATGAACCGAGGTCAACAGTTGACTGGCGGAACCTGGCTGAATCACGGCGACATTGGCACACGTCATAATCTCGGCAACCAGCTCGGTGCTGTCTTGGTACAGTGACGGCTATATCGGGCCGGTATTGCCAGTAAAGTCCCGATATCGGGCCGTTCTCGGGCCAACATGCAGTGCTGGCTGGGACGTACCCTTTTCCATTCACAGACCCTGAGAAGCACATTATAGGCACTGTTATCTCCGAACATCAGCCCAACTCGCACCGTCTCCGCTATTTTGGCTCATCCGGGTCTCTGCAGCGGGAAGCATCGAGGGAGCTCCGGACCTCCCTCGGCCTCTCGCCTTCACGGCGACTGTGTCCTTACGAGCGAGGAACGTAGGAAACGCCTAGCCCTTGAGATTATGGGCCAAACAAACGCGCCCCAAGTCTTACCCCGCATCGAAAGAAATTTCCGTTGTGCTTACCTTAATAGCTGTATGTGGGTACAAGAATTCCCGTATTGGTAAAATTCCCCACTTAAAATGGACTCCCCCACTGGGCCATACAAGTTGGAGGGGTGGGGTCGAGAATCATAAAGGTACATAACTCTTCCTTCATCATTATTATTTGCAGGTCAACAGTAGCCGCCATGTTGAAGTCGCTAGAGTAACGTGCCCCTGGGCTTATACAGTTCATGTGTATGGCAGTTAATTGCCATGGATCAAAACATGGGAGATCTGGCCATAGACTATACTGAAGGGTGAATAACCATGCACAGATCTGGCAAAATCTCCCAGAAGCTCAAGCTGTAACCAACTGCTCTGCTTTACCTGCTGCTAATGCTGGGTGTTCCCTGTCATGCGCCTATGTAACCAAAGCTGATATTTGTTAGAAGAGGCAGGTTCAGGAGAAGCAATCCTAATTCGCCATAATTATGCAATACTCTCGTTTTGAATGGTATACCAAATGTTTAGAGATGAGCGCTCATGAAGCCAAAAGGTTTTCTCCTTCATTAGCCTAGCCTTGCTCACAGAGTGCTCCTCTGAACATTTTTTTCTTTCTTTCAAAACAAAACGCACCTCTTATCCCCCGAAATGATCGGGTATTATGCTTTAGGAATGTTTCTGCGAAACCTACCTCACATTTGCTACTGATAATGTAGTTTGTTTGCTCCCAAGTATTTTTGCAATATGTTGCAGAGATCAATGAGCCTCATAAGAGCCAGCAGCCCTCCATCCAAGAGGAGGCTTCAAGTCCATGAAGAGGAACCCAGCGGCTCCTGCACTTTACAGATGTGAACCATAAAAAGAACTTCTGTTTTGTATGTTAACGAGTATTTTCCACGTTGCAGAGACTGACGAAGCTAATGAGAGCCAGCAGTCATCCCCCAGAGAGGAGACTCCCACTCTCTACGAAGAGGAGGAGTTTGAGGAGCTCCAGAGCACCTCTCGAGACAGCCCACACAGCAGTGCCAGGGATGAGACCAGCATGTCCAACTCCCAGATCCAGCAGCCTGCTTCTCCCTCACCTGAGCTTGATCCCAAGGAGGAAGCTACTGCCACTCCAGTCTCCAAGGAGCAGAATGGCGATGAAGGTAAGGGTTTGAACAAAGCAACAGCTGATGCTTTTAAACGTCTGTGCATCAGTGACTGGGAAACATGCCAAAGGTCAACCTCAACCTGTGCCACCCAGCATGAAGATTTGTTCTTCTTTTACAGTAGCATAATCAGACTTTCCCTAGTGCTTTGGGTTTGATAATTTGAGCACTTGCTGGAATGTAGAAAGTTTTTTAATTGGCAACATTTTAAAGTGCTTTCCTCATTTTCAGTAGCCATAGTTACGTCCAATTCCTACTTTGTTATGCCATTTCCAATCATTTTGTCATTATTTCTTCTTTTGATTCAGGTGCTACTGCAAAGAGCAATGACAAGGTGACCTCTGAAAGAGCCACCACCAGGCCACTTCCTGACAAACACAACATGCTCAGCAATATGCCAACAGACCCCGATGATCTCTTCTTCCTCAAACAGTTGAGAGGGTTGTTGGATGGGAAGGGTGTCCCCGTGCAAGTCCTGGGACAGACGCTCCTCCAAGTCCCCCAAGAAGAACGCCTCTTCACCCAGCATCGATTTGAAAACCTCTTCCAAAGGGACCTGTTGGAGGGCCTGAAGCATGTCCTTGGACCTGACTGGGTCATTCTAGTTGAAACTCTACTGGAAAACAACCAGAGGATGTGCCTGGAAGTAAGCAATTTATATCAACATTTTGTGTGAATCTTTTTTTGTATTCAAATCTGGGTAAAGCAGTACAGACTCTAGATGCAGTAACCTCAACATTTATAGATGCTCAGCGTCATGCAGACTAGCTCAACCAAACGGTGTTAAATTAGATTCTTCTCCATGCATGTGGCCATAGTTGTTAAACTGCATAATAAAAATAATTTCTCCATTCTACAGTATTCTAGGATGCCTATGGAAGTCAAGGTCCGGAGGCTGCACAGTGGACTGGATGCTACCAACAGATCCTTCTTCCAGATCCTCGTTGCTGCATCAGATGTTGACATGCCAGTAGTGAGGCGGAGGTACAAGGAGCAGTATGGAGTGGATCTTGCCATTGATCTGCAACGCAAGTGCAAGCATCCCACCATGAAGCTACTCAAGCAGTTGGTTTGCAAGGATCCCCTGTCCTACCCTCCTATCAGCCGGACAGGATCAGCCAGCAATTTTCCACTGGCTTCCACCAGCTCCACAGGAGCCAAATCTCTCAAACCCAAGGGAGGATCTGCAACCTTGTATGCTGTGCTGCAGTCCAAGCAAAGCAGCACCACTACAGTCAAGAAAGCCACTACCCCTTGTTCGGCTGCACCCAAGAAAAGCGCAGGCACAAGCAATCCCACTCCCAAGGACTCCAGTGCTGTGAGTGGTCTCTCAATCTCCAAGGGCACAGGTGGCACTTCAAGAATGCCCATGACCCTCAAGAACACAGGTGCCAAATTGAGCATCCCCTCCACCCCAAAAGGCATTAGTACCACATCAAGCATCCTCACAATCTCCAAAAGTTCAGGTTCTACAAGTGCTCGTACTCCTAAGGGCCCTCAGACCAAGGCTGCTCCAGTCAAGAAGACCATATCAGCTACTTTAGCGAGGGCAACTTGCTCAAGGGCAACTTGCTCTACTGTTGGCAAGACCACTTCAGAGAAGGATGTCACAGCACCAAAACCTCTTCCTCTCAAGAAGATGGCTCCTGCTGCCAAGGCTGTTTGTCTTGTCCCTGAAAAGAAGTGTACTGGTGGTGCCAGCTCAGCTACTCTCAAGAAGGAGCCATCAAAGAAGAAAGAAGCTGCCAAGAAGCAAATGGGTATGCGCCATTCCCTGAAGACCAAAAAAGGTGCAAGTGTCCTTTCCATTCCCTCCCTGAAAGTCGCCTCTACTAAGAAAGTTGGTGGAACCGGTGCAGGACCTGCCATAAGGAGCAGTAAGAGCCCCAAAGACAATTCAGCAAGAATTATGGCTGAGGTGGGGCATTCTTTGATTGCTGCCAGAGGGATGAAGGCAAAGCGTAGCAGCCTCCCTACCAAAGATGGGAAAACCAAGCTCACCAGACCTACAACTGCCAAGTTTCGTAATCCACCGGCTAGCAGTGATGTCGAAGAGCAAGCTACTGGTGGAATCTCATCAGGCACTGATCTGAACATCAGCAACAGCAATGTGGCTGGTATTACAGATGATGGCCACTTTCAAAAGGGTGGCTTGCAGCCAATCCAAAAAAACTGACAGACTGAGGACCGTCCCTGTCCAGAAAAGCTGGAGCTTTGGCGGCTGCAGGAGCAAAACTGCGCATCACTCAACTTCTATCAGCCCCAACAGGAGTAGATCCAGACAGGATGCAGGCACCAGCCAGCCCTGAAGCTCGAGCCACCTTTGCTGCTCCTGCATTCACTAGCAGCTTCTCTCAGGTACTGGACCAAGCTGAAACTCAAGATAAGGGACTGCTGCCAATATTAATCAGAACTGAGGTATACAACATTAATTATTTTTTAAATGTTGAAAATTTCAAAAGGATAGGTCAAATTTTTTTTAATATACCTATGCGAGAAGGGCAATTTTGAAAATGCGACGCAGGATTTCAAAATTATATGTTGAATAAGTACTAGCATTTGTATGGTGTACAATTGCAAGGATTTATGATTTTGCAGAAACTATCTAGTATAGGATATGTATACCATAATATCTAGTGTTATATTCCTCATTCTTCCTTGGTGTACATGTCTCTTTACCATGTTGGTGGATTCTTTAATTTTCAATAAAAGCTTTAAAAGTCCATATTTTGTTTTCTTTTGCTTGACATATTGTGGCCAAGTGAAGATATCACCCACAGAAAGTTTTTGTTTCTCCTGATCTCCCTGTTTAGTCTTCATTAGGTGCAAGATATATAATCTAAAATCTGCCCTTTTTAATCTTGTATCCCATTCTGTGTGTCGCCATTTTCAGTACAAGGCCAAAAACCCACCAATGGGAAGAAGGTAAACAAAAACTAAACTGAACTGCTCTGCTGTGCTGTACTGTCACTATTTGAAGTATAAGTTTCAATGACAGACATGATACTTCTCAAAACTCACACAAATGTGCATAGTCTTAATGTGGCATCTGCAAAATAATATTTTGCCAAGTCTGATCTATAACCATGATGGGGTTTTTGGCCTTCCAAAATACATATGCAGGTCCTGAGAAACCTCCGACATGCAAAGCTCAGCAGTGTCAGGCTAGAAATCAACTCATAAATTTCCATATTATGCAATGTTTGTGGTACATCCTTGGTATCCATTGGTCAGCAGCAAAACTTCCAGACATGCAGAGTCTAATTAGATGTTGTTGATGGGAGATCAGCTGAGATACAAGGATCTGGGGAAAAAGGACACAGGGCAATCCCATCTCCGGTCAGCCCAGTCCCATCTCCAACTAACTGGAGACGGGACTGGACTGCACAGCTCCAGAGCAGACAGGGAAGGAGGGAAGAGTTGTGATTCCAGATGCTGAAGGAGAGATGATTCAAGGACAGGTTGCATTGGGATGACACCTGTCACTCAATGATTTGACTGTAAAGTTACAGCAAGGTGACAACTCAAGGGCTGGGATCCATGGTAAAGCAAGACTGACAGAGGTCCCCTGACGCCCTCTTCCCACATCACTCCTCACACTTAATTGTTACTTTCAAAAGGAGGAACTTAAAAAAAGTATGTGACATTCCACCATGAATCTAGTTTTACGATTGCTGATTTTAGAATATGATGAATAATTCAAAGTTGGCAATTTGCCGACGGTTCTGTAGAAGAGTTCGATCATTAATCTGTATCCCTGTGCATATCTCTATTTTTAAAATTTGACTAATTGACATTAAAGGAATTTATTACAGATGCAACTAGATTGGAACAAATCTAGATTGCACACAGTGTACATGAGTCACCATAAGGCACAATTATCTGACATGATCACAGTGTTGTGGCATTGCTTAGGTCTTGGGGGAGTAGGGAGGGAAGGTGTCCCTTTTACTTTGTCAGTCAGATGTCTATTAGATTAGAAAATGAATAGAAGGCTCCAAAACACGTAATTTCTTTAGGGATGGTTTCTATGGACATATGTGACCCAGCGCCACAAAATGAGAGACAAGTCAAGCAACGAAACTGAAGAGGCAGCCTATTTATAGAGGTATAGGTCAATGTGGTGCATTTTGAGTTTTAGCCATTTTCAGACATGTTTACACATAATGCACACCGCATCCTGGTCTTAGACTGAAATTTCACCTCTAAAGTGGAGAAAGTTGATGTTTATTAAAATTGATCATCGAAACAAAGGATGCAAAAAGTCTAATTAAAATGAGGCATTTCTGAGATATCATATATAGCCAAGTAGTTATGAATTATTTATAGCACTTTTCTGATAAAAATTGATTGTCTGTTGCTTTGCACAGGTAGTTTGATGCCTTCAGTTGCAGTATGCCAAGTTTCATGCTTATTAACATATGGTTGCTACAGTAAATAAAGAGTATTTTGTCCCTATACTTTAACATCGGTTTTTCTCAGAATTCACGTGTTACTTCCCTCTTACTGCAAATGGCCATAACTTCCCTATTAATAGAGGTAGAAGAATGATTTTGGTATCAATATATTGCTCTGTTGCTGGGCTTTAATTCGATACCAAAACCTTAAAATATGAAGGAAAAAATGACGTATCACTCGTTTTGTATTGCTGGGTCACATATTCTCTTTTACCATGTTTAAAAAAAGTTTTACCACTTGTTCTCAATGACAGCCCATGATTTCATAACAATAGGTAATCTATAATCGTGTGCTGAAGTGACCTTTATGATGGAACCAATACCTCAAAATTTCAAACTTAATTCATTTCATGGTGGAAGATCACATACATGGTAACCCCAATGGGCTTGATGTCTTCTGCAATTTGAACTACAAAAACTACAGGAATTACAAAAGTGCTGCCTGGGGTCAGCTGAGTGAGTGCTACTAGAGAAGGCCCTGAAAGCACTAAGACCACAGCAATCCAGCTGATGAGGGAGGTATCTGTTCAGCACAGGCTGTGTGTATCCTGATTTGTATGCACTGTACATAGTGCTCTGCTTGAGGTCACCAATGGGTGAGCCCATGGAGGAAGGCACTGATAGCCCCATGACTATGAGTTCCCAGCTAATGGGGGGCATCTAGCAGTAGCTATGTCATTTAAGTGACCCATGCCAAGAACACAATGTGGCTGAGCACATCTCTTGCAGTCTCTGCCACAGTAAGCTCATCCGTTGATGAAGTGAATATCCAGGTGCCTTGATGGGTCTGTTTTCAGTAAACTCTTGGACCTCGATTCTCCTCTCAGTCTCCACAGCTCCCTGAGAAAGAAAGAGAAAAACAGACTTGACGTCAGGAAGTAAAACATGCAGGTAAAGCCATTTGTGTACACCGACCATCTAACCCTTATGTGGAAAACCTGGTATACTTAGCATTCCTGGATGGGATGGGTTGGAAAAAGAAAAGAAAGGGATGGAAAGAGAAAAGGAAGGGATGGAAAGAGAAAAGGAAGGGATGGAAAGATGAAGGGAAAACAAGTGAAAGGGAAGGAGAGCAAGCAGAACCTCATTCTGTAAACCGAGTCAGTATAGACTCTGGCACTGTTCAAAATAATGTGTGATAGACTTGACCCTTCGCATTACACCATTGCGCCAAAAATAGTTCATTTTGATACTATTTTTCTTTCCACTTTTTACAGAAATCATTCAGATGTCAAAACTTGTTTCCATTTCAACACAAACATTTCATTTTATCAAATAAACGCTTGTTTATTGCCTCAACAAGAGTAAGTTAAGAGTTTTGTGCGAAATAGTCTTAGAACTACTTTAACGGCGTATGTGAGGGAGCAGATTGGCTATCTCACAAGCCTCTTGTGTGATCTCCATTTGCATATGTCGGACAAAAAAAATGTATCACGTGATGTCATCTGAGCTAAAGACACTTTCGCCGGTAGGCGAAGTCTCTAGTGAACTAGAATGGCAGAACCTAAGGAAAAAATGTATGGGAATGGAAGGAAATATAAGAAAAGTAAAGGGAAAGGTGGAAAAGGCAAGGTTGGGGAAAGGAAGGCAAGGCCAGGAAAGCAAGAGAAGACAAGGGAATGCAAGTGAAAGGATGGGAAGGGAAAGGTAAGAAAACAAAAGGCAATAGAAGAGAAAGCAAGGGGTAGGATGGGAAGTGATGCAAGGGGATGATGGATGGATAAATGAAGTTTTACTCTCAGCCTTTCTAGACTATGTAAGGCCATTGAGCACAAAAATCATTAGAATAGTTCCAAGTAAGCACATGTCAAGTCACGATGTCCCTAGTTATCCAACTTACGAATCATGTGGGGAGATGCGGTGGGTCTATTCTCACCCCCAACCCACAGGGGGCTGCAAGGGGGTGAGAAAGGAACGACAGGAGGAAAAAGAAAGGGATTGCGATAGAAGGACATGAATAGGCTGGGTAGGAATCTGATCAACAGATAAAGGATGGGATGGCATGTGAAGGCGATGAAACGGGATGGCATGGAAAGAGTTGGATAGATAAGATGAAAGGAAGGAAAGATAAACAAGGGAAGGGAAGGAGTGGAGAGAAGGATGGAGAAAGGGAGGGAGGGAGGGATTTTTATTTGTGAAAAACAGCATGGGAAGAGAGGAAAAGGGGAGAAAAGAATGGCAAGGGAGGACAAGGCAAGGGAAGACTAAGCAGGGAAAAGGGAGGGCTCAGTAAGGTTAAGCAAAAGATGGGAAGGAATGGGCAGAGAAGGCAAGACTGCCCCATCTCAACAATGGGATGGAGCTTAATGGCCAGTCAGCCTTTGTATGCTATGTAAGGTCAAAGAGCACAAAAATCAGTAGAACAGTTTAAACTCAAATTAAATCATGATGTCCCTTGTCACTTGCCTTTTGGGAATTTCATAGGGTGACAAGGTGGGTCTATTCTGACCCCAAACCACAGGGAGTGAGAGGGAAAGAAAGCTAAAGCAAAGGTAACGAAAGGCAAGATTAAGCAAGGGAGGTAAGGGAAGGGAAGGGAAGAAATGGAAGGAAAGAAAAGGGAATCGAAGTGAAAGCAAAGTGAAGTGAATGCAAAGCAAGGCAAGGCTAGGAAAGGCAGAGAAAAGGAAGGGAAAGGAAAGGATTTGGAATAGAGGGGAAGGATGAGAAGGGAGAGGAAATTATAAGAAGGTAAGGAAAGGGAATGTAATGGTATGGATAGGAAGGTAGGGATTGCAACAGCACAGATGCTGGACTCCCTTGGGTGGCAGTCCCTGGAGGAATGCAGGAAGCTTGCTCGCCTGTCGATGCTGTATAAGATCAAACACAGCATCGTCCACTGTCCTGGCATCAAGTCAAAGCTGGTTCCCCCACCACCATGCCAGCTACGATGTCATAGCCAGCAGTTCAGCCTCATCACCTGCCGAATGCAGTACCGGAGTGCAGCCTTCCTCCCCAGAACAATAAGGGACTGGAATGCCCTACCTCCAGCCGTGGTTGAGGCCAGCACTGTCGACACATTCGTGTCGCGTGCCTCCCGCTAGGACGGGACCCCTGTGACTCTTCCCCCCCCTACCTCCCCAGACTCCCCAACCTGTAAAAAATTCACGTGCCAAAGTAATCACTATTTATGATCGTGGGCAGGAACGGAAAGAAGAAGAAGAATAAGGGAAAGGATAGAATCCAATGGTATGGATAGAAAAAAGATGACATGGAATTTAACAATATGGATAAGGAAGGGATGGAATGCATCAGCATAGGACAAAATGCAATGGTATGGATAGGGAAGGGATGGAATACAAAAGCCAATAGTATGGATAGGGAAAGGATGAAATGCAATGGTATGGATAGGACAGGGATGGAATGCAATAGTATGGATAGGGATAAGGATGGAATGCAATAGTATGATAGGGAAAGAATGGTATGGAAGGAAGAGGTGGAATTAAATGGTATGGATAGCTAAGCAATGGAATGCAATGGTGTGGATAGGGAAGGGATGGAATGCAATGATATATTTAGAGAAGAGATGGGATGGAATGCAATGGTATGGACTATGAAGGGATGGAACACTATGGTACAGATAGAGAAGGAATGGAATGCAATGGTATAGTTAGAGAAGAGATAGGATGGAATGCAATGGTATGGTTACAGAAGGGATGGCATGGAATGCAGCAGTAAGATTAGAGACGGAATGCAAAAGTAGGAACATGGAAGGGATGGGATACAATAGTTTAGATGGAAAAAGGATAGAGTGCAATGGTATGGATAGGGAAAGGATTGAATGCAATGGTATGGATGGGGAAAGGATGGAATGCAATGGTATGGATAGGGAAAGGGTGGAATGCAATGGTGTGGATAGGGATGGGATGGGATGGAATGCAATTGTGAAGTTAGAGAAGGGATGGGTTGGAATGCATTGGTTTAGATATATGGAAAGGGTGGAATGCAATGGTAAGGTTAGGGAAGAAATGGTATATAATGGTACAAATAGAGAAGGAATGCAATGGTGTGAAAAGGGGTGGGATGGAATGCAATGTTATGTGTGGGGATGGGATGGAATGCAATGGAATGGATAGGGAAAGGATGGAATTCAATGGTGTGAATAGGGATGGAATGCAATGGTGTGGATCAATAGGGATGAAATGCAATGGTATGGATTGGAAAAGGATAGAATACAATGGTATAGTTAGAGAAGGGATGGCCTCCCTGTCCAGCAGCTCGACCGACTCCAGCGTGTTCTGAACACGGCGGCAAGGATTGTGTCTAGGACCAAGAAGACCGACCACATCACTCCAGTCCTCCGCAAGCTCCATTGGCTCCCAGTCATGAAGAGAGTGGACCACAAGGTGCTCTCCCTGTGCTATAAGCGTGTGCACGATCCAACTTTCCCCCAGTACCTCAGAGACATCATCCCTCTCCACAACCCCCCCAGATGTCTTCGCTCTGCTTCCCAGTCACTGCTGGCTCCACCCAGTAGGGCCGGCCACATAGGGAAGCGCTTGGGTCGCCGCTCGTTCTCCTACTGTGGTCCAACCCTGTGGAATGCGCTCCCCCAGAACATGCGAGAAGCGAAGTCACTAGAGCACTTCAAGAGCACTCTGAAGACTCACCTTTTCTGACTTGGGATCTGTGTAAATAGTCTTAAATGAAAGGACATACCTGACTGAAAGACTGTGCACTAGTCTCTGTTTTTGTTAACTTTTTCTCCCTTCCCCCCAATCTCCTGCGCCTTGAGCATGCTGCCAGCATGGATATGTGCGCCATACAAGTGGACATCATCATCATCATCATCATCCAGTGTTAAAGGATGGCATGCAGAGCTTTGGAATGGGATGGGAAGGGACAGATTGAAATGGGATTGTAATCAAAAGTGATGAATTAGGCAAGAGATGGCCATCTTCCATTCTACCCATGCTAATTTACACAGGTTACTATCCCACCCACAGAATACTCTACTATAGAGAGCACTCTGAGAGCACAAATCTCTGCCAAAGAAGCCACGATTCTCTTCCATGGCCTGTATAATTCAGGCAGGATGTTCTGCTAGCCAGGCCTGATGCTACTAAGTTTACTTCATTTTAGCACCTGCTATTGGTCTCGGAGTGTGGAAAGCACATAGCACAATAGTTAGACATATCTGTGTGATGCGCAATAAAATCTCTCTTTAAGAACCCAGCATAAAAATTAAATAACAGATAACCTCCAAAATGTAAAAGATTGTTCCTTAGGTGAAACTCCTGCCTTCCACCATATCTAATCAGAATCCTTTTTGAACTTATTGAGTTCTTTTGCCAATAATGAACTAAAGAATGAACAAGGGGAAAACATAATCTCCTTGGCAGAGGTAATAATAAAAATGTATACAATGATGATGATGAGGATGATGATGATAAGTGGTGAATGGATGAATGAGTGAACAAATGGATGGATGGATGGTTGGATAGGCAGGCAGGCAGACATACAGATTGAATAATTGATTAATAAACAAACAAATAAACATTTTATATGAATTAAATAGATGAGGTAATATTTAAAATTCATACCTAATACTTGACACTTGTAGGACTGGAGAGGAGGCAAGCACCACTGCTGGAAGGGCCATCCCCAGGCTATTTCAGCCTTCAGATGAGGACAGGGTGGCTAGGCCTGCCATTCACTGGACTCAAAAGTCACAGCAGGCGCTGATGGGGTGGGACTGGCATAGTGCATCCATCCATACAGATCCATAGTCCTCCAGACTGACTGGTGACTCCCAACTGCCAAGATGCAATACATCATAACAGGTGTCAATACACAGTATACAGAGTTCATAACTTGTACAACATGTGTGACCCTCCACCACAAAATGAAAATGAGACAGAGGTCACCTTACCTTAGTTAATGATATTTGCCAAATACAGTGAGAAGGGCTATGTATGTAAGTTTCCATATTTTGATGGATTTGGATCCTCCATCCATTTGTTTACACCATACCATTGCCATTTCGTTAAATTCAGTCATTTTCTTGGCTTATTCTACAATAATCAGACCTTACCCTACCAAAACAGTAATGAAAATTTCATTCAGATTTCAGTACTTTTGTCTGCACATTAGTGATTAACTGTATACAGATCAGCCGGTTGTTGCATATTCACAGACTATTATTCTTGCAACCCATCTTTTCTGGGGGGATAGATGGGTGGGATGGAGTTTATGACCTATCAGCCTTTGTAGGCTATTTGAGGCCATTAATCACAAAATCCAATGGAACTGTTTAGTGTAAGCACAAATCAAGTCACAATGTCCCTAGTTATTTGCCTGTTACAAATTTTGTAGGGAGACGCAGTGGGTCTATTCTCACCCCCAACCCACAGGGTTTTTTTCCAGGACAGTTTTCCATTAGAAGCTGCCACCTGGCCAGCCAATATACCCAAATCAAAATAACCATAACAATGACAACAACATATTGTGTTTAAACATTGCCTAAATAAGTCATTTTGCTCAAATTGTCATAACAGAGGATACCAGTCTTCACTAGTTACAACCTTTTTACTACTTTCAAGCTTTTTGCATCATTGGAAAGTGAATGTCTCCATTTTATGACCATACTCATCATTAAGAATTTCCAAAAAGGTGACATCCTTCTCATTTTGTGCTGTAGGGTCATATTACAGTAACTAGCAAGTCATATAAAGGCATAAGGAACATGTGACCACTGCCATTTAAAGCCCCCTTTCATCAGCTGGAACCCCTGTCTGCTGGGTTTTCATGGCCTGCTCCAGTAGCTCTGCCAGAGTCAGCCTCTAGCAACTAAAGAGGCTACTACGAAACATCCAAGGGGGGGGGGGGGGGGGGGGCAGATCACTCACATTCAACCATGCATTAAAACCACCCTGGAAGATTCTTGGATCATATATAAATTAGGAGAAGGAACGAATGAAATGGAGAGAGAGAGAGAGAGAGAGAGAGAGAGAGAGAGAGAGAGAGAGAGAGAGAGAGAGAGAGAGAGAGAGGAGAGAGAGAGAGAGAGAGAGAGAGAGAGAGAGAGGGAGGGAGGGAGGGAGGGAGAGGGAGGGAGGGAGAGAGAGGGAGGGAGGGAGAGGGTTTTACTGCCTATCAGCCTTTGTAGGCTATGTAAGGCCATTAAGCACGAAAATCACTAGAACTGTTTAGAGTAAACATAATCCAGTCACGGTGTCCCTAGTTATTCGCCTCTTACGAATCGCGTAGGGAGACGCGGTGGGTCAATTCTTATCCCGAACCAACAGGGGGAGAGAGAGACAGAGAGAACGAACGAACAAACTTTATTTTACAAGGGTATAGTGAATTAGGCAGTAGTGCCTTTCTTAAATTCAGCCCTTGAGGCAAAATATTCAAGTGTGGTGAGAGAGAGAGAGAGAGAGAGAGAGAGAGAGAGAGAGAGAGAGAGAGAGAGAGAGAGAGAGAGAGAGAGAGAGAGAGAGAGAGAGAGAGAGAGAGAGAGAGAGAATATTACAGTGCGGAGCCACTATGCTTACCTTTTTAAAAAGAGATTTTTACATAAATGTTTATATACTGTCTGAACTGCCGTTTGTAGTACACGTGTCCGGTCTGCCAGAAACAGATTTTTTTATCCGCTTGTATCGTCAAGCAGTGGCGGTCACAGTCCATCTTTTGCAACATTCATGTGGTCTCCTGGGTGGAAATTTAGCGTTAGGCAGCGGGGTCTTTCTCATATACTCGATTCCTTGGTCATCGAGAGTTCCAGATCTCTTCAAACATCTCTTTCATGGGCGGCCCCTGGCAAGAATACAATCCAAGGGTAACAATTGTCTCTTGATCTCTTACTTACAGAATGGGATCTGTGCTCCTCTAGATGAACTTGGGGATAGATCTGCCGGCCGAGTTCGGATCAGCAGAGGGAATTCATCCAGAGCTCTGAAAGTCTGTTTATGCCTCAGGGAAGGATCAGCTAGTTCCATTGCCACGTTCAGGGCTGCTACCCGCTGCTGCCGACGCTTCTCTAGCGAAGCTAAGCCTTAGGCTGAATGAGTCGTTGTCGGCAAACATTTCCGGACATTGTACCCCAGTTTTGAAATCTGGGCCTTACAGTCACGTGACTCGCACGCCCGGGGAGTTATGCTAAGATCCGGCCGCGTTAATGTATCTGCGTTTTGTGACAAACGTCTTGCTCGGCGATACTGTAACTCCATGCACCTTAACGGTCCGCGTGATTCGGGTGTAATCTTAAGTTAAACGACGTTTATAAATGTCCGTTCTCGCGAGAAATGACGAGATTTGAAACTGGGGTACAGTGTCCGGAAATGTTGCCGACAACGACCATTTCAGCCTGACTAGGTGGCGAGCAAAGCGTCCGACTTGCTGGAGGAGGACAGTCGACAGCAACTTGCGGCAACCCGAGAACGTCATCAAAGAGCTGCGGCAGTGGCAGCAATGAATTTCCAGTGCCCCACCTACCTTCGACTCAGGTGCTACAGGCGGGGCCTGCACAACTATTCTCGAATACATAAGGTAAAGCACAGATCCCGTCATTCTTGAACTAAGGGACTACCGCCTGGTAAATGAGTGGTAAGATGAATCTTGGGGAGTGCGCATGGCGACGAGTTCATTGTTGCCAGTGGGTTATTATTAATATAGGCTTTGAAACTTCCAGTGTGGTATAAATGCAAGGTCAGGTTTTCAGGGCCTGATCCTGTCCAGATGTCCCCTAGTACATTCTTTGACTCATTGGGACCACCCTTGGATGAGCTGCAAGTGTAGGCCCCCAAAACCCATCAGTCAGGAATACCTGCGGATGAGGGGACATAGAGCAGCTCTGGTTGTTTGTTGTACTCTAATTGAGCAGCCATGGCTTAAAGTCGTACTCTTTGTAACTGTAATTAGTGAATATCAAGTGAATATGAAATACGAGGTGACCAAACATAGGAGATCCAAGGTAGAAGACTTCATTACCATGGCCAAGTCGTGCAAAATATGGGGAGGGAGACAGACCGCCGTCCAGACGAGCCACAACGAAACGAGACATTGTCCTAAGAGGGAGAAGTTCTCATCCGCACCAACCGCCTATGTTGGCACCTAGTGCTGCATGAGGCCGCCCGTGGTATATTTAATGCAGCTGACTCCAAAAGCCTTGTGACCACAGACTCCGGTGATGAGGGAGGGGGTAGGAGAGGTGGGAGAGGGGGCCTTCCAGCCACAGCCACCGTTCGGAGAACTCTGCTTTAACTCCTTTACTATAAAAGTACAGAGAAATTGTCAGTGCCACCTAGTGCTGCTTGGGACCGCCCGTGGTCCATCTACTGGGTCAGAACCCAAAACCCTTGAGACCATGAACTCAAGTGATTAGGAAGCTTCTAGTGGCAGCCATTGCATGCCATTGGGAACTCTGCTAGAACTCCTGCAGATGCCATATAGCACAGAGGCATTGTCCGTGGCACCTAGTGCTGCTTGGGGCCGCCAATGGTCCAGCTACTGGAGCAGACTCCAAAAGCACAGTAACCACGGGCTAGGGTGATGGGGGAATTCTAGAGGCAGCCATCATATGAAGAATAAACTCCAGCTGATGGCATATAGTGCGGAGGCATTGTCCATGACAACGAACTCCTGCCGCATCCACTGTATGGAAAACTCTGCTTTAACTCCTGCTGTTGTCATATGGTACGGAGGGATTGTTCACGGCACCTGTAGTGCTGCATGGGGCCGCTGGTGGTCCAGCTGCTGGAGAAGATATCGAAAAGACTGTGACTACGGACTCGGGTGAGGGGGGAGTTTCTAGTGTCAGCCACCATATGATTAACTCCGGTTTAACTCTTGCTGATAATTTAAAGTACGGAGAAATTGTCTTTGGCACCAAGTTAGTGCTGCATGCGGCCTTCCGTGATCCAGCTGTAGGTGCAGACACCGAAAGCACTGTGACTACGGACACTGGTGATGAGGGAAGACCTTCCAACGGCAGCTGTCATATGGAGAACACTGCTTAATTAAACTCCTACTTATCCCATAGAGTACAGAGAAATTGTTCATGGCATCTACTAAGTGTTTCGTGGAGCCTCCCGTGGTCCAGCTACTGAAGCAGACCTCAAAAGCACTGTTACAACGGAATCAGGCGTTGGGTGGGGGAGTGGGGGGGTGGTTACGAGGAAGGGTGGGTGGGGGAATTCCGTATGGAAAATTCGATCCACTTTAACTCCTGCTGATGCCTCACAGTACAAAGGAATTGTCCATGGCACCAATAGTGCTGCTTGGGGTCGTCCGTGATCCAGTTTCTGGGACAGATCTCCAAAGGACTGTAACTGAGGACTCAGATGAAGAGAGGGCACCTTCCAGCGGCAGTTGCTGTTTGGAGAAATTTGTTTTAACTTCTGCTGGTGCCATGTAGCATAGAGGAATTGTCTGCAGGTATTTTGTTTTCGATCTGTTTCAATGCGTCATGATTTGTTTTATCCACGTCCGTCAACACTGATTGAAGTCATACAACCGATAAAACTAAGGAAATCAAATAAAGATAGCACAGATTATCTAGAAACCTTCAGAGTTCTTAACAGCAGAATGGAAATCGGGTGTTCAGTTCAGTTCAGTTCAGTCTCTTAACCCTGAGATGGGTTGTTGAGGCACCACTGATGACTTTCGGACAATCTTCCTACATCGACCTCTATCCTATGTGGCTCGCTGTGAGTCAGCAAAGGTCAAGCCTGTCCACTCTTTGATGTCTTCCCATGTCTTTCTCTGCCTGCCTCTCCTTCTCCCACCTGGTACGGTACCTTGCAGGATGGTCTTGGCCAGCCCACTGCCTCTTGATACGTGACCGTGCCACTTCAGCTTTCTGCTTTTCACGATTGAGAGCAGGTCTTCGTACTGTCCAAATGCTCTCCTGATCCTGTTGCTGACTTCCTCATTTGTGACACGGTCTTTATATGAGATGTTCAAAATCTTGCGGTAGCATCTCATTTCCAGGGCTTGCATCCGTCTCTGTAGTTCAGATGTGAGTGTCCAGGACTCGCATACAAGAATACAGAGATGGCCAGTGTGCGCATGAGCCTGATCTTCGACGCGAGAGTGATATTTCTGTCACGCCATATTGGCTTCAACTTTGCCAATGCTGCTGTTGCTTGTGCTATTCTGGACAGTATCTCTGGTTTGGACCCTTCATCAGTCACAATAGATCCCAGGTATTTGAAGTTGTTCACAGCTTCCAGTTTTTGGCCCTTCACTTTGATTTCCATTTTGAAGCCCCGAGGGTTGTTCGTCATCACCTTGGTCTTCTCGGCGCTGATCTCCATGCCATATGCCTGTGAGGTCTTGATCCATCAATGTCATCAGCAAAACGTAAGTTGGTGATCTTTCTGCCACAGATGCTGATTGATCCTTCGTGGTCTGCTAGCGCATCAGTCATTATCCTTTCGAGGAAGAGGTTGAAGAGTGTGGGGGTGGGTAGACAGCCCTGTCTGACTCCGACCGTTGTCCTGAACCATTCGCCTGTGGTACCATTGAAC
>JAWQFJ010023843.1:12500-34705 GCA_034096865.1 Theodoxus fluviatilis | reverse complement strand
AATAGGACCTGAAACAAGTGCTTTAAACTGTTACAAGTTAGCTTATTTCAAATTTGGGTCGTTTATAAATGAATTAGTCTAGGGGTTAACTTCACACTGCTCACTCGCAACTCTTCCCACACAATCATCAAACAACGATGGAACAAGTCTGAAATGACGGTGAGGACACAGATCACAATCAAAATACTTTAATTCCTTTATAATCAAAAACCCTAAGAGAGCGCTGTAAGCGATAATTAGGTTACTAATGATAATTATGCAACGATAAGTGTACTGAATCTACCTCCCCAAACAAGAATAAAGGTGGTCTGCCAAACCCAATGGAAATGATACTTAACTGACGAAGTTGCAGGCTCAGCCAATCAGCGGGCTCTTTAGTTGAGTTCGACGAAAGCACGTGAAAGGGGAGGGGAGAGGGTAGGGAAAGGGGGAATTGAGTATCCGGTGCACTGCGAGGCACCTACACACCACGATGAAATTAAGAGCACTGGGATTTCCTCCACCCAGTGGACTGGTCAGACGAGGGGTCAATTATTTTGCATAGGACGACAGGCATTGGTAGTCCTTCTGTGGAATGAGGTGACTTGGGGCGACTCTGGGTGCTTGTGTAGATGGCTCAGGAGATGAGGTGAATCGTGGCGTAGACGTGCTCAATGGCGAAGCACGTGGTGAAAGAGGACGCTCGTCTCTCTCAGTGGCAGGGGCGAGACAAACTTTGCTTTCGTTGAGAGAAGCTTCTAGACGAGGAGAACGCAGGCGTTTGCCTTTCTCAGTGGTCGGAGTGAGGCAAACTCCGCTTTCGTTGGGAGAAGCTTCTAGACGTGGAGAAGACAGACGTTCGCCTTTCTCAGTGGTAGGAGTGAGGCAAACTCCACTTTCGTTGGGAGAAGCTTCTAGACGTGGAGAAGACAGACGTTCGCCTTTCTCAGTGGTAGGAGTGAGGCAAACTCCGCTTTCGTTGGGAGAAGCTTCTAGACGTGGAGAAGACAGACGTTCGCCTTTCTCAGTGGTAGGAGTGAGGCAAACTCCGCTTTCGTTGAGAGAAGCTTCTAGACGTGGAGAAGACAGACGTTCGCCTTTCTCAGTGGTAGGAGTGAGGCAAACTCCGCTTTCGTTGGGAGAAGCTTCTAGACGTGGAGAAGCGACGATACTTCATGGGACGGGCTCTTGATGTAGAACGGCTTGCGCCACGTGGATTTCCAGACAGGGCGCCTCCACACAGATGCACACGGTGGCTGTCTTAGGTTAAACTGGACTCGCGCGCCACTACGGGGTCTGCAGGGGTTTATATACTGGTGCAAAGAAGATTTAGTCCTTTCTGTCCAATCACAACACATGTAGGGTGTCTCGAGTCATAATTTCACACAGAGAACCAATCACTGATCGACTATGAAAATACTTCTCCGATCACGTGTGGTCTCCAGTCCATTTCTCATCAAACCTCCAACCGGACAACGTCGTTTGGCGACTTCCAGTGTCCAATGTTGATTGACTATTCTCATTTGTCTAGTCAAGCTGTGATTAATCCCAGCAAAGTACTTGTACTGATTAAGTCATACACCAGGCAAGTGTTAGTGTTCCTTCATCACTCGCCTCTCATTATTCGTGAATAAACGTGGTGCATTCTGCCGCGGAACGCGACTAATGAGTGATGATGAAAGGTAAATGACCGTGCGTTAGATTTACGTTGACACCGCAATGTACTCGGAAACAAGGGTTGCCGCAGCGCTAATAATAGGCTTCGAGCGGCGGGAAAGAGTAACCCCTGGGGTGTTGTTTCGGGGGGTGGTTGGGGGGTGTCAAAAACGTGTACAGGGTTTACACATTGTCTAACACGGGTCGGAGAGGCGCGAAAATTAGCGAGCCATGATTGGAAGAGGATCTGAAGGGCGCGAAAATTAGCGACCGTGATTGGAGGGCAATCACGTGACGGAGTTGTCGTCAGGACTGACAGAGGGTTTCTGATCAGTCAGAAACCATCGTTGGATGGGGGCAGTCGCGGAGCGGCCACTCCGCGAGCTGCGAAACCGCATGGGCGGTTGGGCGAAGTAAGTCTCACTTCGCGGGCACCTCGTCATGAAGACCGAGGCGGTCTGTCATGAGAGGAAGAGAATTAGTCTTGGACGGGACTGAGGAAGGTTCGTTTCTGGAGGTCACACAGCCTGGGGCGTGAGGCTGGGTTCCTTGGTGGTTCCGTGCAGATGATGTTTTCCCTGTTTCTGCGCTTGGATGGCGTGTCGGCGATGCTGCTGATGACGGATGAAGTTTGACGGTGTACTACTTACCTCCAGGGCAGAGTTATGGAGGACTCTGCCTGACGCTCGGCGCGAGCCAGCGTCTGTCTACGAACGGTGTCTGCTTGCACGTGGGTGCATGTTTCCTCGACGATTGAAGAGTCTCGAGTCGCAAGTACTTTCTCTGGTGTAGTTTGGAATTAACTACAGGACTTCGTCTAGTTCTTAGCTGCGTGCGATAATAGACTAGCGAGGGGGCGCTGAGAAATTGGCGTAACAAGATCTACATGGGTAGTTTCTTACGGCTAGCGCAAGGAGCCGTGAAGGGAGGACTGGAGGGACAGTCGCTCTCGTACACTCGGTGTGTACGTCGTCTAGCTCTATGGTAAGAGGTGGAAGCCTCAGTGAGTAGACAGTAGAATTCTAAGCGAATTCGAGCTCGGAGGGTATTCCGAGGAGTGGGGTGGTCGGAACGCTAGTACTTTCATTCGCGTGTTGTGGTGAAGTGTACAGCTGTGGTTGCTGGGGGATAAGCAACGAGAGCAGTGCGAGGGACAAACTGATTCACTAGTCTTGAATGGAGTTGTTCGCACTTGAACTGACTTGGACTGACCGTGGATAGCCCTACTAGTTGGAACGGACTTTCCAACGTCTGACTGTTTAAGCTTTGTGCTGCTGTCAGTAAACTTTAGCGGAGAAAGGCGGAGTCCTGCCGCTGCCACAACAAGAGGGGTGCGGGGATGCGCTCTTATTTTCTGTTTCTACCCAGGGGGTGTTTTACTTTCAGGGATGAAAACGTGATAGGGTAGTTGTGTTGTGGAATGATTGAGGTTGAGTCGTGTTATGTGATAGCATTCCGGAAGCAAGATCCGGACTGCTGAAACGGTAAGCGCATGCTTCGTTATTTTTCTCCACTCTGTGTTGGTTGCAGCTTGTCTATCACTAGGGGAGTGCTTGACCTGGCTGAAGAGTGCGTGAATGGAGAGCCAAGGGTGAGGGCTCTGGGTCAGAATCTGTGTCTGTTTATCGCTTGCGTGACCTTAGCGGGAGTGGGTCAGAGCGAGGGGGTATGAGACGGGGGAAGCCAGCGGAAGTGACGGGGGGTTTCCCAGCTCATTAATATTCCAGTGAAGTTGCTGTAGCGGCATTTGAGTGTAACTTCGTAAGGGAAGGGTGAAGTAGAGCGAAGGATTTCGCTGGGGACTTGGTGTTTCTTGAAGTATTCAGGGGTTGTTGGGAAATGTGTATGGGGGTTTTGTTGACATTTGATTGTTAACTAGTCCAGTGGGGGACTGTAGCAACTTCAGTGGGTGTTGACGTGTGCTTGTACTTTCATGAGTATGAAAGTGTCAGGTTTTATTTCCTTGTCAGGAGAATGCTTTAGTTCTGAAGGGGTGTGTCGGAACGAATGGTTGAAAGTGGGTTGTGTTGGGTGGACTTATTGAATTATTTCCAGATTTGTGAGCTCCTTGGTGGAGTGGGGTGAAGGTGTTTTTCTGGTATCACAGTGTTGACATATCTCGTTACTGATAACGCAGACATTGTCGCTTGTGACTGATTTTTCTCATGCTTTGAGAGTTTGTGAATCACCTTGTTGTGGGAGGCTGTTGTTGTTTATTTTTGACTTGTCTCCAACAGCGGAAGTACCCCGCCATCTTGTTTCCGCTGGTTGACGCTTTGTTTTGATTTCTTTTTCCCCTGCTGACTTTCATTGTTGATCGCTACTTGCGCTCACTCTCGCAGCCTCGAGCGGCGAGAGGGGGTACTTGTGTTTTGATTAAGCTTTGATTTATTTTAACCCCGATTCAGTGGTCATTCTTCACTTGTTGTCTCCCAACATTGTTTGACTGTTTGTGGTGTTGTACCCCAAGGCGTGGTGGTTAAGTTTAGTTTGTAAACTCTGTTATCAAAAATTGCTTCTCCCCTTTAGGACGACTATGTCGTTCCTCGAGGTAGAGTGTAATCATTATTAAACAACATATAGCAATAGATAACGCGACACATTCTACTGCAATTATAAGGTCGGCAGACCACCTAACAATATCCTACAGGGTTGGTAGACACCCCACTGGTTAATAAACAACGATATGGCAGACACCAACAAGCGAGGAAGGGTGCTCTCGTCCCATAAACAATCACTTCAATTACCTAATCGTGCCATCTTACCCTCTTGACTGTTCTGAATATATGCCACTTAAGAAATCATATACTCTTTCAAATCTATGTGTCTGAAAACTAAATTCATATGTGCGCGACAGCAGTTTATTTCAGAGCAGGGGATTATTTTCAGTATGTGCTCTGTGGCCGAGTGGTTTGCGCTCTGGACCTACAGTCGCTTGCGGCCAGTGCATACGGCGTTCGAAACTGCGCGGTTCCCAGAGTTGCATCTTTGAGCAAGATGCTTAACTCGCATTGCTTCTCCCCACCCAGGAGTAAAACCGGGTACCTGCGAGGGGAATGTTGGCAAAACGTAGTGCAATTAACCCTTGTATACGGCCAAGCGCCAGCATAGGGTTGGAATACTCCCCAGGGACCGGAATTGGTGCTGGTACCTGGCTGTGTGCGTCTTAAATGTCTGTCACTATGTTTTTTCTGAGGTAGCAGTGAGGATTGATCAAGATGCCCAGTGATCAGGGGGTAAAGTGTAAAGCGGTTTTAGACCCAGACAAAGGGTGTAAGTCGCTATATAAAATCACACCTTTACCTTTTTTTGTTTAGGTATGAAAGGTCTGCATTGTGTAAATATATGTATATTTTTTACTCACATGCGAAGCAAAAGTGAGTCTATGTACTCACCCGTTTCGTCCGTCCAGGCGTCCGGGCGTCCGGGCGTCCGAAAACTTTAACGTTTCATTTTTCTCAGAGACTAGTATGTCTATCAATACTAAATTGGCATGATGGTGTATGATGACAAGGCCTCAAAAACATACACAGTGACTTGACCTTGCTTCAAGGTCAAGGTCGCAGGGGCCATAAATGCTGTATAAAACAGCCATTTTTCAAATTTTCTCAATTTTCTCTGAAGTGTTTAAGATTGGATACCTCACCTATATATGTTATATAGGGCAAAGTAAGCCCTATCTTTTGATACCAGTTTGGTTGACCTTGATTCAAGGTCAAGGTCACGGGAGCTCTTCAAAGTTGGATTGTGTACATACTTTGAAGTGACCTTGACCCTGAACTATGAAAGATAACTGTTTTAAACTTTATAATTATGTGGGGCACATGTTATACTTTCATCACAAGACACATTTGGTCACATATTATCAAGGTTAAGGTCACTTTGACCCTTATGAAATGTGACCAAAATGGGGTAGTGAACCACTAAAAGTGACCATATCTCATGGTAGAAAGTGCCAATAAGCACCATTGTGCTTCCTATGTCTTGAATTAACAGCTTTGTGTTGCATGACCTTGCATGACCTTGATCTTGGGTCAAGGCCACATGTATTTTGGTAGGAAAAATGTGTAAAGCAGTTCTTAGTGTATGATGTCATTGCTAGGTGTAGTTGTTTGACCTTGACCTTGAGGGTCACCTGAAAGTCAAGGTCATGTAAAGGTCAAGGTCAAGCATGTGAGTCGTATGGGCTTTGCCCTTCTTGTTATAACATTGTTTTGAGAGGTACCGTTAGGTATAAAGGATGCATGGGTATTTTTATCCTGTGTAAATAGTCTTGTATTATAGTTATCAAATACATCTCTGTTGTCTTTAGATGTATCTGCTCATGTGGAGCAACTTGTTTACATGTAATGCTTGTATAACTTCCAATCTTTGCTTTGTTGCATTGCCATGTTCTACGTTTGTATTAAGGGGCGTCAGACATTTGAGCGCTTGGACAGGCCAAACAGGCGACGTGACAATGATTATTTGAGCGCCTGGTACACCCCATTTGAGTGGCAGAATTCAGATCACTTTAAGGTAGACATAAGACCTGCGTGACCAAAAGAGTGACTCTGTTAACGCCCTTTAAATGCAGAATTACTTTATTTCTTGATACAAATATAATAAAATATGGCCTAAAATCTGCAGCAGTTATTAAACACCGTAACTAGATAGGGTACATCACAGCTCTCCATATAGTTTAATAAGTCTAAATTCTCATATGACAGAATACAGTCGAGAGATGTGATCACAAATCTCACGTGAGACTAAATGGTAACAGATATTTCACTTGATATATAAGAAATTGTGCAAAATATTAAATGCATCGGTTTCGTGAATTATTGTGTGATGCAGGTTAGTAAATCACCAGTTATCAGCATTTCTTGCGTATTATTAAGCTAACATAAAGCTGTTCACCTCAACTGAGTTAATTTGGAAACATATTTTTGCAGTGCAATATTTCCACATAGAATCAGCAGCGAACGCTGTTCACTCTAACTGAATTTATTTACACTCATACTTCTGCAGCATTTCCTTATAGAAATAGCGGTCAATCTTAGCGCTCAAATATCCAGTGCAAAGCTACAATTCTGTCGCTCAAATGATATCGGGAGTCGTCACAAAAAAGAACTAGGTTGGCGCTCAAATGTCCATATGTGGTATTTTGTCCCGTCCACAGGATTAAGCATCACTGTGAAATCACATACGTATCCTTTGTTCAGAGTTGGAAAAGCTCACCAAAGAAAAGTCTGCCACCGGTAAAAGTATATTCCAGGTATGTGGTTAATGGATTATTTTCCTCCTTAACTTTCAGACGACAAATTAAGAACTTCTTTGATCTGTGAATAATCTTTAAAATTTCTTAAAGTCGGATTTATTTCCTCTTCTATTAATCATTCTCTGGGTTCCGCAGGATCATTTTTTGTTCACAGGGTTTGGTGAATTTACGTGTTGTTGTTTTGTACTTTACTGTTCATGTACTTAGTGACTGAACTTATTGTCTTCTGTGTCTTGTACAAGCAAGGATATTTTTACAGTCACCGTCTAAATGAGATAAGATAGCTCTCCCCTTGTCTCCAGACCTCAACAGCTCATCCTGAAACAGCATGCTGCTCTGTCAACACGTGTGTGCAAATTCTGCATTGTTTTTGGTCTTTTTTTCATTTCTCTCACTTTAGAAAACTGCTATGCGCATATTCCACCTTGGTCCCCTGCGCAGCAAGAGGATGAAATTTTGGAGAAAACGTTGTCGAAGATAAGTTTGCCTTCCGATGCATGTAAATTCAATTGCCAAAGCCATCTGCTTTGACAAATGTTTTGACATTTTGGAGAACCTTTGTTTTTTCAAAGATGGCTGCTTAATGATGCATGCAGGATTTTTGCCGTGCACTTTAACCAGACATTCGCATGCTTTGTTATCTTACCTTCTGTAATTATATGTTCTTGTTGCTCATGAACAGTGGTTGAATCACAAAAGAACATTCTGTTTTAATTTGTACTGGTTCCTTTTTTCCCCAACTGTTTGTGAGAAAAGTTGTGATACCTTTAAATGAAATATTCAAAAGAAACACATTAGTCAGGAAACGATTTTCAGCATTTTAGTTTCATATCATTAGTTTATTCTGGAAGTAATGATTGTTTGAATCATTAACTTGTTTCTTAGCTGAAATATTTTTTTTTCTTTTCAACTCATGTTGTTTTCTTGCATATTGTGTTGCCACTTCAAAAATTGAGTTGCTTGTTCTTGATTACTTTGACAATCGGAACTTTCCCCCTCCCCTTATATAAGTATTGCCAACCGTACTTGTTTTTATTCCTTGACAAATTCCATTAGTGTCATTGCATATCTTTATTCATGTTCACTACATTATTCGAAGTATGTGTCTAACCAGGTTTTGAGTTGAAACTTTGTTATTAAACACATGTTCATAGATTAAAATCTTATCTTTAAAATATAATAATGATTTATTATTTTCATTTTCATTAATTCAATATATTTTCATACATATAAACATAGCGTTTGGTTTTCACGATGTAAACTGCATTCCGCATATCTGTAGGCTACTTTGGAGTTAGGTACACCCACACCTACCCTCAAACCATCACAAGGTGCACTGTGCAATGAGGAAACACTGACCCCATTCCACCCCACCCCCATGTCAGTGATCGTCCACCACAGTCTGATTTGGTCAGTCTACCTTAGGTCATTTTGAGACAAGCAGACTTTGAAAGTATTCCAGTCCTCTTCTCAGTGATGAAAACCGTTTCAAAGTCTGACCAAAGTACTCAGCCACTGGCAGGTTAAGTCACGAACCTCCAGCCCTACCAGCTCACACCCTTCCATCTTCAATGTTTTGAAAAACTTGTAAAAGGATGAACATGTTCTTCCCATGATATTCCTTGGCAACCAGCAGCAAAGCTCAATGAAATTGCATGTGTTCATCAAACGAAGAAAGCAGATACATTTTCTTAAGCTGTATGTAGAAGCATGAATCACTTCACATAGTAGTGCAGTTATCTGAACGGTAATTAAAACTTGTAGCATGTCCAATTGGCCGTCCAACAGCGGAGACAAATTGCAAAAACGATGGGTTCATCCCTATCGAAGCCACGTACAAAAGCAAACATAGTAATTTTGACTTAAAAATCACACCTACTTCATGAGAAATGGACAAGGATTCGATATGTATGCTTTTTGTTTTTGTTGATCTTGTGTAGGGTATTAAATGTGTGATTTAATGCGAAATTTTCAGCGTGTTTGCGTCGCGCGCAGAATGGCACCATTTTCGCGCCTACTTTTGAAAACAGTGGTCAACGTCAAATCGCTTTTCCCGCTCAGTTACTTTACAAACAACGCTGAAACTTGCAGGATCGGCAGAGGAATGAATGTTCATTTTAACAGTGGGAAGAATATGTGTTTCCATCCTACTCATTGAAAGATATCAAGGTAAGAAAACAGCAGTTCAACTTGTTTTTATGATGTAAGGAATTGTGTGAAACTTATTCACCTTGCACACTCAGATTTATATTCTCTGTTCATTGCTGAGCATGCTGCTATCATAAGTTATTTTTTACGTTGAACGAAGAGACGGGACGGCGTGTTTAAAGTGTGCTACCCTTCACTGAGTCCGCCAACAGTTTATCATCATTTGAGCGCGGCATGAAACCACAAATTCCACTTTGGCTGATAAAGAGAGGAAACCTATTTAACGAATTCACCTTGCACATTCAAATTTGACATCTTCGTTCAATTCTTAACATGCTGTTATCAATACAATATTTTTTTACTGAGCGTAGAGGCGGGATGGCATGTTTACAGTTTACTACCCTTCAACTTCTGTACTTCGCCGAGTCGGTCCTCGACTCGATCTATATATAGCCCTCTGATCTACGGGGGTCATTCTTGTCTCCGTGAAGTAGTGTCACACTCGGCTGTAAGTTAATGTCATTTCGACTTTCTCCGATTATCGTGAGGATCTATGTGAAACGTTTTTCACCTAACGCAGTTAGAATAAAACTATATACATGTCTAAAGAAGCTGCAATGATATCTCTACTTTAAGCAGGTACACGGGACAGCGTGTTTACAGTTTCCCGCCAACTCTACGGGTCGTCTCCGGACTGGCGCGCATGGAGGTAAGAATGTTTATTCAACTTTCTCCATGACACAGTAAACTGTATCAATCTGATTCACCTGTTTAGTGAGATTTAGAATAATAGTTCTCAGCTTGCTGCTGTCAATAGTTTTTCATTTACATCGAGCGGACAGCCAGGATGACTTACAATTCACGGAGTTTGCCGATCGACTCACTGTGTGACTGTTTGGCATGCAATGGCCAAAGACGACAACGCCTAACTCTAAGTCGACAATGGACCAGAAACATGACACAAAATATCACTGCAAACATCGCAAATGTTTCTATTGAGCCATATAAGCACAACAGATGCCTTGTAGGCTTTATTTGCTCCATCTATATTGACTCAATCAGAAGTTTGCTTTTATCGCCGCTACGTAGTCAATTGCAGTAGAGAAAAATACTAAGTTTTTGTAGCCACTCCAGGTGTAGATTGTCATTATTGTAATAAATATTAATTAGTTCATTTTGCTAAAGACCGAACACTGCTTCTTAGTGTTGCCAGTCGTCTTCTGTCAATGTCTAGTGCTACACAACTGAAGTTAAGTTGTGTTGCGGAAGAATGTGAAATGCCTGCGGATGCAAATGTAATGGGAAATGCCGCAGTTCGGGAACTTTCCCTGTCCTTCCAACAGAGCAGATTTGACTGAGACGGACGGTTTTTAGTGACGATGACGTAATAATGAAAAGTGACGTAAGACAGTGACGACGTGATTCTTGCGGTTGTGGTTTTAAAATCTTCCTTGTTCGATGGTTTCTTGATGGATGGTTTTTGATGAATTTGCTGTGCGTGGTTGCCAAACCAGTAATTAAAGATCTTCCCAGAAAACTTCAGACGAAGTCCTAATTCTACTTTCCTGGCGCGAGCTGGGACGGACCGCAAGTTAGAGACCACCTTACCGTAACATTGGTTCCCAGACGGGGAAATCAAAAAAAGTAGAAAACCATGGACGCTGAAGGCGAGAAAAGATTAACGAGATCGGCCACCGCACGCGAAGAGGCGAAACAACAACCGGCAGAGGACATGTTGGTGATGATCAAGCTTCTGCTCGAAGAACAGAAGGCAGAGCAGCAGAAGAAGGAAAACGAGAAGGAGCGGCAGCGACAGGAGGAGAAGGCAGAGCAGCAGAAGAAGGAAGAAGAGAAGGAGCGGCAGAAAAGAAACAGAAAGAACTGCAGCGACGGGAGGAGACAGAACAAAGGCGACAGGAAATTGAGGCGTTCAAGGAGCAGTTCCTTGCCCTCGCAAGCAGCACCGCCGAACTCCGCCAGGAGATTGGGACGGTGCAGACCGAGATGCGCGGGGAGATCGGACGCCTCGACTCGTCCCTGGAAGAAGCAAGGGCAAGCTTCGAGGGACAGATGCGGAACCTCGGCTCCCATGTCGGGGGAGAGGTTGCACGTCTCCAGGACGCCGTAACAGACCTTCAGAAAAGACTGGAGGAAGAAGGAGCCACAGGACGAAAACCTCCTCCTCCGATCCCCTTTCGGACCACGGGCGATCATCAGGCGTACGAACCACTACGAGCAGAGGCGCCTGCTTTCGTCCCGGCCTGGGAGGGGGCATGCATGACCGCTGCCCGACCCCTACGGCAAAGGCCTCAGACCTATGACGGTAAGGCCTCGTGGGAGGCATACCGAGTACAGTTTGAGGTCACGGCGGCGATGAATGGCTGGGGAGAGAGGGAAAAAGCAGGATACCTTATTTCCAACCTGACTGGTCAGGCATTAGGCATCCTGGAGTCGTTGCCACATGAGGACAGGGCTAATTACAGCGCCATCGCCAGGGCCCTCCACGACAGATTCCAGGATGCCAGGAATCCCGATCAGGCGAAGGCGATGCTCTGCGCGAGGAGGCGCAAGAAGGGTGAGTCTCTCCCTGAGTTAGCCGCTGACATAGAGCGGCTCGTGAGACGAGCTCACCCTGCCTGCAGTAGGGACGCGGTGGACGATCTGTCCCGCGAGAAATTCATGGAAGCCCTCTCCGACAGCGAAGTGAAGCGGCAGGTGCAGCTGCTGGCCCCCACCACCCTCGCAGAGACCGTGAACACCACACTCCGCATTGAGGCCATCGCCCAGCGTGAGGACGCAGCGCCGAGACTACCACAGCATCACAAGGTCAGGGCTGTGGGCAGCCAGAATGAAGCCGCCAGCGACTGCGACGCTCTGCTGGCGCAGTTCAGGCGCCTGATGGAGGAGCTCCTGGAGAGGGCGAGAATTAACACCCCTCGTCGGGACAGTCGGCGCGGGCCCATCAAGTGCTACCAATGCGACACGATCGGTCACATCGCGCGTCACTGTCCACAGAAGTTAGCCTCCTACCCAAGCCGCAACCGTGGAGAGAGGCCGCCCCCCGCCCAGGAAAACTAGGATGTGCCGGACTTAGGGGGCAGAGTCCGGCATTCCATCCCCCTACCGCCCTACGCCATCGCACCTTCAAGTTGAATGGTGTGCGATGTGACCCAGGGGGGCCGTTGATAGACGTCAGCATTGACGGGTACAGGTGCAACGCACTGATCGACTCAGGAGCCACCGTCTCCGTCGTAAGGACCGGTCTTCGCCCCTTCATGAAAAGGGAGGAGACGACAATAGCCCTGACCGACGTCCGGAATGGCCCTATCCCCGTACACGGCGTAGTGGAGGCAAGGCTACAGGCTGGTGAGTTCGCTACCTCTCACGTGTTCCTTATTGCTGACGTAGTGGAAGACGCCATACTGGGAGCGGATTTCCTTCGGGAACACTCAGGAGTGATGGACTGGGGACGGGCTCTCCTGACTCTTGACGGGCTGCCGATACGGTTCGAGAGTGTTGAGTGGGCGAGAGCGTCCTCACCGCGCCTTTTAAAGGTAGGAAAGCTGCAGGCCGGACTGACGGAGGGTGGCTTGACCGTGCCCTTCCCAGGAGCCCTGCAGACTGTCATGGAGGAGGGGAGCCAGGAACTCGACGCCTCGGACCGGACCCGACTTGGTGAAATACTGCGCGCCCACCGGGGAGCCTTCTCATTGGCGGAGCACGACGAGGGTCGGACTGGCCTCGTACGTCATACCATCGACGTGGGATCATCGAACCCCATCAGGCAAGCCCCCAGGCCTATACCTCTCGCCAGCCGGGAGATAGCGCGCCAGGAGGTCCAGAGGATGCTAGAACAGGGTGTCATTGAGCCCTCAAACAGCCCTTGGTCGTCCCCGGTAGTGCTGGCGAAGAAGAAAGACGGCTCCACGAGGTTCTGCGTCGACTACCGCCGACTGAACGACGTCACCAAGAAGGATTCGCACCCCCTGCCGCGAATCGACCTGACCCTCGATGCCCTTTCGGGGGCTAGGTGGTTCAGCACACTTGATTTGAAGAGTGGGTACTGGCAGGTAGAGGTCGAACAAGGGGACCGAGAGAAAACAGCTTTCTGCATGGACGGAGGGTTGTGGCAATTTTCAGTGATGCCTTTTGGACTGTGCAACGCACCGGCCACCTTCGAGCGTCTCATGGAGACAGTGCTCCAAGATCTCTTGCAGAAAGGCGTCCTAGTCTATCTGGATGACGTCATCATATATGCACCGACACTTGAACAGGAGTTTCACCTCCTAGAGGCGGTGTTTCAACGACTGGAAGAGGCCGGTCTAAAGCTGCACCCCCAGAAGTGTCGGCTATTCAAGAAAGAGGTCGTCTTTCTAGGCCACGTTGTAGGAGCCAATGGCATCCACACTGACTCAGCCAAAGTGCGCACCGTGCAGGACTGGCCAAGACCAAGGAATCTAACGGAAGTCAATAGTTTTCTGGGCTTCTGCAATTACTACCGCCGGTTCGTGCAGGGCTTCTCTGATGTCGCCTCCCCGCTGCATCAACTGAAGGGGAAGAAAGCCCAGTTCCAATGGAGCGCCGAGTGCGAGGACGCCTTCCAAGCGCTAAAGCGGCGCCTCACAGAATCGCCGGTCCTTGCCTACACCGAGGGAGGATGAGCCGTTCATACTCGACACGGACGCCAGTGACACGGGGATTGGAGCGGTACTGTCACAGGTCCAAGATGGCGAGGAGAGAGCCATAGGATACTACAGCGCCCGCCTCGACCGCCCGCAGCGTCGATACTGCGTCACACGGCGGGAGCTGTTAGCGGTCGTGAAGGCCTTCTCCCACTTTCGTCCATACCTGTATGGCCGGAGGTTCACTCTGAGGACGGACCACTCATCCCTGCAATGGCTCATGCACTTTCGAGATCCAGAGGGTCAGTGGGCACGATGGCTCCAAAGGGTTCAGGAGTACGACTTCGAGATCCTGCACCGTCCCGGCAAAAACCACGGCAATGCCGATGGACTCTCTCGTCGTCCCTGCGACTGCAAAGCCTGCCTCCGAGTGGTCAGACACGGGGAGGAACAGGCGTCCTTGGAGCCATGCTGCGAGACGGTACGACAGATCGCCGTACAGGAGACCGCGTTAGCGGACGCGCAGCGACAAGACCCTGATCTGCAGACTGTCATCCACTGGATGGAGACCAGCCCCGTACGGCCCGTTTGGAGGGAGATAACTGCCACGAGCCCCGTCATTAAGGCCTACTGGACCCAGTGGGATACCCTGCTGATGAGGGACGGAGCGCTGTACCGGAGGTGGGTAAACGAGAAGGGGGCCCACCACACCCTGCTTCCGGTCCTGCCAAAAGCAATGCAGGGAGAGGCCCTGAAGCAGCTGCACGACAGCCCGACAGCCGGGCATTTCGGACGCAGAAAGACATACCAGCGGGTCTGCGAGAGGTATTACTGGGTCGGACGGCGCACTTCGGTTGAGGACTGGTGCCGCCGCTGCGATGTTTGTGCTTCACGTGCGGGACCCCGCGGGCGTCATCACGGCCCTGCCCAAGTCTACCTGACAGGGGCACCCATGGAGAGGGTGGCGGTCGATATCCTGGGCCCCCTACCCGAGACTGAGTCGGGGAACCGGTTTGTCTTGGTCGCGATGGACTACTTCACCAAGTGGCCCGAGGCCTACCCTCTCCCCGATCAGACGGCCACGACAGTGGCCAGGGCTCTGGTAGAAGGCTTCTTCTGTCGATTCGGCATGCCCTGGGAGCTGCACTCCGACCAGGGGAGAAATTTCGAGTCGGCTGTCTTCCAGGAAACCTGTCGGCTGATGGGCATTCATAAGACTCGCACGACGCCAGCCTACCCCCAGTCCGACGGCATGGTGGAGCGATATAACAGAACCCTCATGGGGTGCCTATCGAAGTGCGTCAGCGACCACCAGAGGGATTGGGAGGACTATTTACCTTTCTCCCTGATGGCCTACCGGTCTGCAGTGCAAGAAGCGACGGGCATCTCCCCCAGTCGGCTGATGCTTGGGCGAGAGCTCAAACTCCCAGCTGACTTGGTACTGCCAAGGCCCCTGGGGGATACCCCCCGCGACATGCCTCAATACGTGATGCAGCTCCAGGATACGTTGCAGGCGGTACAGGAGTCCGCAAGGACCCACCTGCATCAGAGCGCGGACCGGATGAAGGCTTGGTACGACCGCAAGGCAGACGACCAGACCTTCGCTGAGGGCTCGGCTGTCTGGTACTTCAACCCGCGAGTGAAGAAAGGACGCACCACCAAGTTGGCTAGGCCCTGGACGGGCCCTTACAGGGTTATGGGCCGGATTCACGAGGGGGTGTACCGCATTCAACAGCACTCTCGGGCCCGACCACGGGTGGTAAACCGGGCCAGACTGTGGGAATACCAGGGTGAACTTCCGCCCGACTGGTGGCGGTGTCCGCGCCGACAGCCTGACCCCCCCGACATCGATGAAGAGCAGCTGGAGGGAGGAGGGAGCCCTGGGTTGTCCTCGGAAGGTGAGAGCGACGATGAGACGACCCAGGAGGATGTGCAGGCGTACACCAAACGAGGGCGGCGTGTGGTGCGGCCGACCCGCTTCCTGTGAGGATTTCCCGCCGACTTGTGTGGAACGTACAGTGGTAGGACCTTCGCCCTACTGGTAGGCGGACATCGATGAGGAGTGACTGGCGAGAGAGGGAGCCTTGGGTCGCCCTCGGAAGGTGAGAGCGACGAGGGAGCGACCCAGGTGCATGTGTGGACGTGTTGTGGTGTGGCGGGACTATGGCTCTGTGGTCAGGAGGGAGAAAGGGAAACCTAGATCCTTCTGTCAGTCCTGCCACCAGTTCGTCCCTCTCTCTCCACCACGTTAACCACCAAGGATGAGCACGACCAGATGAGTAATGGACTTCTTGTTCTTTTCTTTCAGGCATGTAACTTTTTCACATTCATTCCTGTTGAAGTAATGTAGTTTGAAGGTGTGGGAAGACCGACGAGGACGTCTTGGTCTCGAAAGGAGGGAGCTGTGTTGCGGAAGAATGTGAAATGCCTGCGGATGCAAATGTAATGGGAAATGCCGCAGTTCGGGAACTTTCCCTGTCCTTCCAACAGAGCAGATTTGACTGAGACGGACGGTTTTTAGTGACGATGACGTAATAATGAAAAGTGACGTAAGACAGTGACGACGTGATTCTTGCGGTTGTGGTTTTAAAAATCTTCCTTGTTCGACGGTTTCTTGATGGATGGTTTTTGATGAATTTGCTGTGCGTGGTTGCCAAACCAGTAATTAAAGATCTTCCCAGAAAACTTCAGACGAAGTCCTAATTCTACTTTCCTGGCGCGAGCTGGGACGGACCGCAAGTTAGAGACCACCTTACCGTAACAGTTGCAAAACTAGCGTAGTCACGGAGTTGTGTCTACGAATAAACGTCCAGACTGAAATGTGGAACAAATGCCGTGTTCCATTCAGTGAATCCTAGCTCCGACTTAATGTGACCAGGTGCTTCACTACTTGCTGCATTAGTGTCAGTTGACTTTTGTTTTAACCCATCATGATGATAACCCTGTGCTCAGGTTCCATCTGAGTTCAGATAATCGATCTGACACTGAGTAAAAATATCTTACTGGTTCTATTGCCGCACTAGATGTGTATTCTCCATTCACATATGTGCTTGCGAAACAACTTCGACTACGCTCAGATCTGTCGCTCTTGATTTGACAGTGTGGCGTTGGCGTGCGAGAAGCATACATGTTGACCCACATGTTATATATCAGTCGGGGCTAAATTTAATCGAGTATTCGACCGCAGACTTTGGGCAAATATGTTCTGTTTCAGATGATTGGATAACTAGTGGCATGCACATTGTTTAAAGTTAAAATTAACTGCCTTATTCATTTTGGTCGAGCTTATTTCTTGAGAGAAAAAACTTTGTGTAGTAATGGTGCCAAAAATGGTGTGACAGTAATGTAAGAAAGTAGGAAATGTTGTTGCAATAACTTAGCAAGTTTGTAGGAGCTCTGCTACACACACACGCACACAAAATATATATCCTACACCTTATCAGCAGTACATTGATGGTTGAGTGGATAATACTTTCTGTGTTTGTTTTGCTGCAGCAGTTCGTGTGTGTGTGTGTGTGTGTGTGTGTGTGTGTGTGTGTGTGTGTGTGTGTGTGTGTGTGAGAGAGCGGTCAGCTGGTCAGGCTTGCTTTAGACAAAGGATGGAGAAGGGGGGTTGGAGAGAGGTCTGACACACAGAGATCTGACACACATGATTGGGTGTGTGTGTGTGTGTGTGTGTGTGTGTGTGTGTGTGTGTGTGTGTGTGTGAAGAGACAGAAGCAGGGATAACTGAATAGAGGATGAACACAGCAGATGTACAATACACTTGGTGATAGGTGCACCCTATCACATGTGTATATTTCACTTAAGCTTGAATCATCATGACATGTATTTGCAGTTTCCCTATATATTCAACTGCTGCATCACATAACTTAATTCAAGTACTGATCTCTGCATGCATTACTTGTTGTTGTTGTTGCTGCTGTTGCTGTTATGTTTCATGAATAAATAAGTAAGTAAATAAGTGAATGAATGAATAAATAGATAAATATATACATGTTTTAAAATTACTGAAGATATCATATTACTTTTATCAACATTGCATTTTGCAGGGGGTCCTTGACTGCTTAGGATGCAAGTTCAACAAAAGTCATGGTGAAATCTTGCAGCCTCCTCATGTCTCTGGAGAGGAGGGAGGAGCAGTCTTGAGGAAGATTTTCTGCATTTTCTGGCTGTGAACCTACTGATAACTTTACTGTTTTGTGAAAGTGACTATAAAGTAATATTGACACAACATGTCTTCAGCCTCGAAAGGGTGTTCCATAGTTCTACAGAAGTTCTTCATAAAGTGCTATCTGGTTTACTCTGTTATCATTATAATGACACTTTTACAAGAATGAGTGAGTGAGTGTGATGTGGGTGTGGTGTGGGTGTGTGGGTGGGGTGTGTGTGGTGGAGGTGGGGGTGTGGTGGGGTGGTGGTGGAGTGTGTGTGTGTGTGTGTGTATGATGTGTGTGTGTGTGTGTGTGTGTGTGTGTGTGCTGATTCTCAGTAAAATCAACAGCCCACAATACCCATTGTGAACTCTATGTTGAGAGAGCAAAAAAATGCTGTAGTTTGTAAGTTTGTGTTAAATTGTGTATTGCCAATGCTTACAATCCTATGTTCAAATGTGCAAGTAGCATGAAGGTGTCTGCTTTGTGCCTAGTGTGTCTTCATGCTGCAGGTGTCATTTTCAGTACATCACTTTATGGGACAATACTTATGAAGTTATGTTATCATCTAGTAAATATATTCTGTTCAAGACTATTTATCAACCTACAGGTTTTGATTTAAAAAAACCAGATTCTTGCATTCATGTTTACCTGGTCAGTGTATGCCCAGAGATGAGGTTTTCCATTTACCCAACATATGTTAGCTTTGTACAAACAAAATACACATCAAGTTGATGTCAGTACTTTTGGGGGCATCAGTGGCCCTGGCCATATAATTAGAACGCTCAACCTGCACTTGTTTTGTGACTAATATGTGAAGAATCTCAAACATGCATGGCTTCTATTGAGTATCATCCCTGAGCAATGAGCTAAACTCACAGTGCCTGTATCTATCCAGGGACAGTTGGGAACTATCATGTTAGAGCATACATCCACAACCTAGTTGCATGCTTCCTACCGAGGAGAAATTGTTTTTATGCATCACATACTTTTCCCCAATGACCAGGGGGTAAAAAATGCAGTTTAAAAGCCCAGACTTAAAGAAAAAGAGGCAGGATAAAATCAGACACCTTTACCTCAATTACATGCTGCCACTAACAATAAGAATATGCTGTCAATGTAACCAATTTAGAAAAATGCAGATGACTAAAATATTCAAATGTATGCAAATTAGATCACTTGATGAGTAGAATTTGTGCTTGTATTTGAGTTTAGAGCATCTTTAATGATTCAACTTATGAATGATGCTAATAACTCAACACATTTATGATTTACCTATGTATTTTGTTTTTCATGCAAATTAATTAATTTAAATATGCAAATGATACTGAATTGCATGTAGCTTGTTATTCAAATTTAGCTTTTCATTGTAAACAATACAATTTTTACAATTTAGTAATTTATTTTCATGGGATTCTTTCCTAAACTTTTGTAAAATCATGCACTATAAAAAAATATGCAAATTTATGCAAATATATAGCAAGGCATGATACAGAGACTCTTCCAAGTGGTGCCTTTGTATTCCTCACCTAAAAATGTGTGTGCACACCAATTATCACAAAGATATATCGTCTGCTTGGGAAATTACAGCAAAAAACCTACGAATTTTGACATTTTTCTGGTCCACCGGCTTTGTTCTTTGTCTCTACATTGAAAATGTCCCCCAGAAGAGGGCATTGGCGGGCTGCAACTCTGGATCTACTGGGGCGATTTTCAAAATTCAAACTGTTCTGTGCTTAGAATCATTAGCTTTATGAATCAAAGTTAGTGGCATAACTGTGCAGTGTTTAGAAAATTTTCGGTTGGACATGCTATTAAAAGTGAGCTTATTGTGGGGGTTTCCCCTTGAATAACGCATGACATGTTCCTGGAAAATTATACTGACCGAGTATCAGGAAGCAAGTTGATTATGTAGTTTGAATACCTTTGTATTGTAATAAAAGAGATAATACATTCAACTCAGAGGAACATTTTGAAACGCTTTTCTCAGTGCCAGCTATACAATGCTATATTGTCGAACTAATGCACTGATGTGAATTTTGTGCGTAATAAAGAATGTATGTTTTGAAGGTCCACCAAATCAGTTGCAGACTAAGCACTAAAACACAGTATCAACCAAATATAACGTTTTTTGAACAGCCACACACACACATTTCCCTAAATCGGCAGCCAATTATTCTTTGAGCTGTTTTTGTCTCCATGTCTAAATCACTCCAGTCGATTTCCAACGTTTTGCGTCATAGTAGGTCAGATCTAGGACGGCTTGCCTGTCTCCAATCAGGACAGATCTCGCTCTGACTGACTGTGACTCCTGCATGTGCACATGAGAACACCTTATTTGACTATCCCACAGCAGCATGTAGGTTCTGGATTTAGTTTAATCTTGAATAGCTGCATAATAAAAAACATAAATTTCCATGGCAAAAGGTTTAGATCGATCAAGCGTTTCTGCAGGGTGGAAAGCTCTGGTAATAACAACGGGAAAGGCCATCTTTAAAAAATCTTACAAACAAAAATTTTGGCGGTGAATGCTTTCTTAATTGGTAAATTAAAAACGCCTTTAAGAAGTTAGAATGTTTTGAACATAGACAAGGTATCAAAGTAAGCTCGGGATCTAGAGCAAGTGGACATGATGGGTTGAGGCTAGTGTGTTTGTGTATTGTGAACAGAAATTGCTAGCACTGTATGTTGTTTGGTGGTTTGAAGACTTCTTATTAGTGCCTCACGTTGTCAATAAATATGTCCTTTGCATATACAGCTGTGTGTTTTTGGTAATATCGGTGGGGACACCAAAGCATGGAAACGCCAAGGACTGGGGACTTCAAAGGACAGGGACACCAAGGGTTGGGGACTGCAGAAGTTGGGAATACCAAGGACGGGGTACTCTAAAGGTTGGGAACTCCAGGAGTTGGCGATTCCAAAGATTGGGAACACCAAGGACTGAGGACTCCAAAGACTGATAACACCATGTATTTGGAACACAAAAGGTTAAGGACACCAAGATGTTGAGACTCCAAAGATTGGGGATGTCAAGGACTAGGGATTTTTCAATCCGTAGCTTGGGTACACTTGGAGTTACACACACCAAAGGTCGAGTACACCAAGAATTGGGAACTCCAAAGACTTTGTTTACCAAGTGACCCAGGAAATGGAAACACCATAGCCACTAGATTCTGCAAACCTCTGGGATTTAAAGTAACACTGGGAGAGATATAAATACATGTATATGTAGAACATGTCGTTATAGGACAATGCAAAATCATGCAGACAACAACTGCCTGTCGGGAGGAATTCAGCTGAACAGTTCTCTGAGGAACGTCTCGTATCAATGTAGACACATCAGCCTCAGCTCTATGTGTAGCTGGAGAACTGTAATGAACCCAGTATCTCCAAAGAGAAAGAATATGATTCTATTATTTAAATAAATATGTTATATATAAAGAAACCAGAATTGACAAATACTTAGTAAAAAGCACATATCCTAGTAGCAAGCTCCCGGATCCCATCAGTTCTACTCAATTAAGAGCATTGAATGAGAGAGATTGAGAGAGAGAGAGAGAGAGAGAGAGAGAGAGAGAGACTCACTGAGAATCAAGATGGTAATCCAGCAATCTCCATCATCTAGTGGTTCAACAGCATATCACAGTGATTACACTGCTGCATTGGATCTCGCTCTCCTTTTGTAAGAGGCCTGTTTTCCCGTTATTGCCCATTTTAGGGGGTGAATATTTAGACTTCGTCTTGTTGTTGTAGTTGCGTATTAGAATATTCAGGTGGGTAAGACCTTCCTGGCTGAGTAGCTCTGGCGACAGACTGTGCTCATGAACCAGTCTTAACTGCCAGAGAACTTCGAAAAGGCAGCCACTCCAAGCCCATCGCCTTCCATCCATGTCAGGGTAGAGGGGCAGGTTACCTACTTCACTGACTTGACAGCAGCGTCCAGAATTGATTGATCTCGAAGCCTCTACAAGCGGGCTTGCCTAAGGGAATGGAAAGCCTTTGTCTCCCTGACACGTTGTTTCTACCCCTGTCATTGCTGTTTAGGACACTCTAGAGAGAAAGCTAGGTGAATACCCTTACAGCTGACGCATTGGAGATTACTGCTGCACCCCTGTTTTCGTGGTTGTAACTTTCACAACGAACACAACGTTTGGCACTTGAAGCAAGAAAGCGTTAACAGAAGTGGGGAAGGAGGACGGAGGGAGGAGGAGGAGGAGGAGGAGGAGGAGGAGGAGGAGGAGGAGGAGGAGGAGGAGGAGGAGGAGGAGGAGGAGGAGGAGGAGGAGGAGGAGGAGGAGGAGGAGCAGGAGGAGGAGCAGGAGGAGGAGCAGGAGGAGGAGCAGGAGGAGGAGGAGAACGAGAACAACAACAACATGAAGAAGGAAT
>JAWQFJ010023843.1:0-7500 GCA_034096865.1 Theodoxus fluviatilis | reverse complement strand
GCTCGCGTGTGAGCGTGCCGAGTAGGCGTGCATGTGTGTGTGTGTGTGTGTGTGTAAGTCTCTGTGCGTGTGTGTGTGTGTGTGTGTGTGTGTGTGTGTGTGTGTGCGCGCGCGTGCGCGTGCGATCGCGTGTGAGCGTGCCGAGTAGGCGTGCATGTGTGTTTATGTGTAAATATGTGTGTGTGTGTGTATGTGTGTGTGTGTGTGTGTGTGAATGTGTGTGTGTGTGGGTGTGTGTGTGTGTGTGTGCGTGTGTGTGTGTGTGTGTGTGCCTATCTGTCACTTTCGCTCTCTGTGTCAAATCTCTATTCAAAGGGGACTTTGTCGCGCTAAATCGAAATCTTAATCACCGTTCACTGGTCTCTCGATACCTGCAAGACTTACAGTCCTTGATATGCACTTATTCTTGTCATGTTGATTGTTGTTGCAATGTAACATTGATGATAGACTGGAGGTATAACACATAGAAGGTTTAGTTCTCTCTCTCTCTCTCTCTCTATCTCTCTTTCTCTCTCTCTCTATCTCTCTCTCTCTCTCTCTCTTTGTATGTGTGCGTGTGTGTGTGTGTGTGTGTGTGTGTGTGTGTGTGTGTGTTTCTATAATCAGTATACTCCTCATCTGGACAACCAACTGTATCTTCTCCCTCCCCCCCTCTCTATCTCTCTTTCCTCAACCCCTCCTCCACCTTGCGTGTCTTGCTTGTGGAGTCCCAGTGCAAGGCAATCATGTGGAGTGTGTGTGCACCTGCTCCCAGCTTGCTCTTTTGTGATAGAGTTGGGAAACAAGGGGAAATAGAGGGGACAGGACGACATACTATTGCATCATGTGCTAGGATAAACACGAAGGTCATCTTACCCCCGTCCCTGTATATCAGCAATCGCGAAAGCTCGTGTTTGTGTAGATGATATATTCGGATCTTGAAACCAATCGATAACTCTTATCAGACACCAACTGAAACCCTTGTCCTCTCAGACGCTTGATAGTGCAGGTTGTCAAGGCCAGGTTAAGTGGTGTACTTCAAAGTTTGATTTACTTCAACGGGCGAGCGGGGCGTGGGGAGAGACAAGGAGAGGGGGAGGTCATGCGAGGTCAATACACAGCACTCGGCAGGAGAGCAGGGAGGGAGGAGGTTATCTTTCCCTGCACCATGTCACCCAGCAAACACTTCCCGATTCTTGGAGCTGTTGTGGAGATATGACTTTGCATCGGAAACAAGGCTGAAGTATGAAAGACAGGTTTTGATAAAACGCTGAGTAAAGCAATAAGCCCACTAAGTATACATGTGTATATATATATACATATGTCACAGTAGAAATGGCGATTTAGTAGGATTTGCTATCCCACTAGGAAGAATGGAAATTTCCATTCCTACTAGTAAGAATGGCAATTGGCATTAATACTGGCGTTTTATGAGTAGAAATTGAAATTGCCATTTGTACTAGTAGGAATAGAAACTTTCCATTCCTACTAACCCAGTTGAAACAACAATTCAGTAGAAATTAAAGTCGAAGTTTGGATTTGTACTCATGTTTCACTTATTGAACAACTGTTCGGTTTGTAACCAGAACATGGATTTGCGCATTGACTGTGGTCATGTGAACACTTTTTATGAACACTTTTAATGAGACAAAAAATCAACAATAAACACTTTTTATGGCATTATAGCAGTTATTTCTACTTGGTGAACACAAATCTGATTGACTCTTATAATAACGGCATTGAATACTGCCGTGCGTTCAAGACGATCTACCGGTAGCGTACCGGTAGCCGAGCAACCGGTGTGCCCTCTTGAACGACTCGTTATGACCCAACGGTAGCCAATATGGCTTCCGCGATGCCTTCTCATCGCCGCGGATTGCGCTTCTCAACCAAATGGGTAAACCAGCAGCTGCAGACTGCTCGTTCCTTGTGGAAGCTGATGAAATACGTTAAGCTGTAGCTGTGCATGAATGCTTGGCATCGCTCGAATAGAAATTTATGTCAAAACGACAGTGCTAACTTGGTGTAAGCAAGAATATTTCGATGCTCACTTCAAGGGAGATTACACAACAAACAAAGGGCTAATGTAAGATATAAGAGTTGCTTCCCTTAAATTTGTTTCGCTATTTGCCTTGGAAATGTTTGCTAACATCTTGCCCAGTAATTATTTCAGAGCAGTTATTCTTTTTAAAAAGAAAAGTACAATATCAGCCTAACTTCTTGTAACGTCTCGCATAGGCTGGGTAATAATCACAGGTCGAAATGCGTGCCACAGCGCATATTTGTGATGACGACTTTCTTCCTTTCCCCGAAGGCAGCCATTTTGGCTATACAGGCGCAACGGCTCTCCGGCGCGGTACGTACCGGTCGATACCGGTAGCCGTACCAAGACGTTCAAGAGGCTACCGGTATCAACCGGAACGTACCGGTAGGCCTTTTGAACAGGCCCCGGATCTCCGGCGCGGTACGTACCGGTACATACCGGTAGCCGTACCAAGCTGTTCAAGAGGCTACCGGTATCAACCGGTACGTACCGGTAGGCCTCTTGAACAGGCCCCTGGTTGCGTGTTTGAACACTGCTCCTAAAACATTAAAAACAGCTCTACACATTGAGCCAAGAACACTTCAGTCTGAAATTTGATAGGGACAAAATCACGTCATCCATGGAGGATGAAGGATATAGACAGAAAGTTTACAGCCTTTTGGAACCATATTATCAGTCTTGCAGCAGCGAAAAAAAAGACAACTTCGTGTTTAGCCAGGAGAGATACAACAAGACTGAGAATGCCCTTTTTATGTGAAAAGGAAGCAAGTGCAGCGATGGAGCATACTTCAAATTCGGCTGTCAGAAGCAGTTCAAGCTGCAGCGCGTAGGTTTCAAGGACATTGTGTTTTGCGTCAAGACAAAGTGCCCATTGGTGACAAAAGATGAGCTGTTGAGCAGAATAGCCAGATGCCATGCTCGTGTGGGCCACGGGGGACGGGATAAAACATGGACCGAGGTCAAGGAGAACTACGCCGGTGTGAAGTATGGTGCAATCGTCGTGTTCTTGAAAACGTGTACAAGTTGTGCACAACGCCAGGTGCCGAAGCTGTTGCCATCGGGAAAGCCTATGATTAAATTGTGCTTTCTGCTTCGTGTCCAGATAGATCTGATTGATTTCCGGAGTAGGCCGGATAACGACTTCCAGTGGTTGATGCTGGGCAGCTCATCTGTTTGACCTGTTTTGCACTTTTGGTCAGTGTCTGTGATGGTTGTGGAAGTGTGCCAGTGATTGTAGAAGTATGCCAGTGAATGTGGAAGTATGCCTGTCTGTGATGATTGTGGAAGTATGTTGTGATGAGATGGGACTGCTTATTATTTGCTTATTGTTTTGAGTTCATCTTCTTTATGCTGATACCTTTAGCTTTATTAATAAAGAAAGTGTCATCTGGTTGATACGCTGTGTGTACACACAAAATGCGTGTTGTTTTATATCTGAATGACTGCTTTAAATCAAAGACAAGAACAAAGCCGCAAGACAATCAAATATGTCAAATGAGTATACTTTTTAAAAATATGTCTACTTTTTATCTCTCCTAAATCAACCATAACAAACAGTTCATTGCACACAATTCATAATGACACGACACAGATCATCTAATGTTACCTCATAACTGTTAATTCGAGTTAGCACGAGACAGAATGGAGAATTTCAATTTCTACTGAATTTTTGTTTCAACTGGGTTAGTAAGAATGGCAAGTTTCCATTCCTACTAGTACAAATAGCAATTTCAATTTCTACTGATAAAACGCCAGTAGGAATGGCAATTGTCATTCTTACTAGTAGGAATGGAAATTTTCATTCTTCCTAGTAGGATAGCAAATCATACTAAATCGCCATTTCTACTGTGACGTATGTATATATATATATATCCCTGATATTTTGGTCACTGTAAAAAAAAAGATATCCTCTATGACCGTGCTTTTTTTCAGTGACTATGCATGAATAAATAAGTAATATTACGGTTGAAGCATCTCATTTTTTTCCGTACATTTCTTTCATTTTTCATGGTGGATCACATGATGTTAATCCTGATTTCGTGAAAAGCTCTTATCAAGAACAAAATAGAAACAATCACTGTATCCACGCCCTCTCAGATGTTTCATATCACAGACTGTCAACGCGACACTCAACTGTGCACTTCGAAGTTTGATTTGTACGTCCAAACGCTGCAGAGTAAGCCCTCCTTTAGTCTGAGTACCACCTGTTGACTGCGTCCAAACTGAAGCTGAGCTCAAGTCATGGTACTGGACCAGCCCACGCTGAGTGAACTGCCACAACCCAGAGTGAAGGACGACGTTCTGAAACCAATATATCCTGTCTCGAAATCATAACGTGACGTTGGCACGCAATGGCGGTTCAGATGGATATCTGGGGGCAGAGTGTGCCGTAATCACATCTCCCTGTGTTATGTAAACGTTTCCGCCATGCTTATTCTCTCCAAATCTTTGAGCAGTAAGCAGCATTTGAATTAAACCTAAGTATTATTACGCCAGCTTTCTAACTCTAGACACAGAGCGTGTGTGTACGTTTGGAAAGATAAAAGCGAGGCAACAAACCAAATACAGAGTCTAATCCACTGCGGGTCAAACAATTACTCCTGCTCCCCACCCCCATCCCCTACCCCCCTATCCCCATCCCCCACCCCCACCCTCTCTGATCCAGAGCTTATCCCTGCGTTCCGTTGCACTCTGCTTCGTTTCTGCTACGGTGTAGCAGGCTCAGGAGTTTCGATTGGTCGGTTTCTTTAATTATTTTAAAAGCACGTTACCATTAAAAGTAGAGGGTTTTGGAGGCCCCCTTTGAATACACGAATCCCCAATATTATTTCACACTCAAATTTATCACTCTTGATCAAAGAAACGACTTAATAAAAGCATTAGGGTCGAAAATCATTCATACACAATCTTTGGTGACGTTTCACTCAGTGGCAGAGGTCAACTTCCTGTCAAGGTCGCGCAGCAGCTAGAGCATCTCAGAAGGGGCTCTAACTGCTTCACACTAGAGTGCGCCACTTGCTGTGCCTAGCAACGATGAAACTACAGAACTCGTAGCCGCATTTGATTGGCTCATACTAAACAGAACTAATTGGAAGTCACTCCACGGACTTGCACGGTAAACATGCTTCGAATCATGGAGTTTTCATAACATGGAAGTGGCAAACGTGCCGATTGCTGTCAAATTTCGAAGAAATATATGTTTTCGTGTTCTCATCACCGTGGCAGAGTGGAGTGTATGCCTTGGTTTGATATTTGTATTATACGTCGGCATTTATACCCATGAGTGTAACGATTTAGAAGACGACACATATTTTTGGATTCCCTTGACCTTCCTCTATGACTGGTGATGGTTACCTCCCTTTTGTTATTAATGGATTTTCGACCCTAATGCTTTTATTAAGTAGTTTCTTCGATCAAGAGTGATAAATTTGAGTGTGAAATAATATTGGGGATTCGTGTATTCAAAGGGGGCCTCCAAAACCCTCTACTTTTAATGGTAACGTGCTTTTAAAATAATTAAAGAAACCGACCAATCGAAACTCCTGAGACTGCTACACCGTAGCAGAGATGAAGCAGAGTGCAACGGAACGCAGGGTATATCATATGCGTCTGAATCGTGTGTCAGCCAAGCAAACCCCGTTACCAAGCACGCCACAGCTAGGTGTCTGTCTGGCAAAGTGGGGTGGCGTTTTAAATGGATAGCGTCTTAAAGTGGTGGTATTTCAAAGAGGTGGCGTCTTAAAGATATGGCGTCTTAAGGGTGTGGGTGACTTAAAGGAGCGGGGACCTTAAGGGCGAGGGCAGAAGGAAGCAAAACGTTCTGCTGGCAACACATGGGATGAAACAGTTTGGCTTTGAACATCTACCTGCCTCTGCTTCAGTTAAAAACAACAGCAGAAATGAAAGAGTGCAAATGTAAAATTCAGCAGGAAAAACTGAAACGATACATCATGAATCAATGCTGTGCATGTGTAGGTTTTTATGTGTGTGCGTGTGTGCCAGTACGCACGTGTGTGCAGGTGTTCATATGAGCAAGTGTGGAGATGTACACCCACGTATTTACACAGCCCAGTGCCCTGCAGGGGACAGAGGGGAAAAGTTCCAGACTCGCCTGACTGCCACCTAGAACTGTGATTTCTGTTCCACCAGTCAGCACCCCACACAGCCACTCAGTCACGTGTGCACCTCGTTCCCACAGAGGGGAGGCAGACGCAGTGGTACATCAGGATGTCAGAAACACTTGTGGAGGGAAGTATATCGCAGTCAGTAGGTGTGACTCCAACTCAGGGAGACTTTCGTTTTCAGAACGCTTATGCGCGCAAATGTGCATGTACGCACGCACACACGCGCGCGTACACACACACACACACGCACACACACACACACACACACACACACACACACACACACGCACACACACACACACTCACGTACACACACTCAGACACACACACACACACACACACACACACACACACACACACAAACACACACACAAACGCACACACACGCATACACGCACTATTACTCACACATACACACACATACAGACATACATGCACACACATACATATACACGCATATATACACACAGTTACACACGCCCGCGCATACGCTCGCGCATACGCTCGCGCATACGCTCGCGCATGCTTGTGTGACTGAACAAAAACATGGTTACATAAAGATCAACTCACAAACGGTCAACTGGAGGGAATAATGAAAACACACACGAACACACACACACACACACACATACACACACACACACACACATACACACGTGCTCATGCACACACACAATCGAGTGCAAGCACTCAAAGCATGGTAGTCTGCCATTTTCTGTCAAGATGTCAACAGTCCTGTGACGACAGGCAGTCCAACTGGGAAGTGCAGAGAACGTGTTGTGGCAGAAGACTGCTGCTGTGACGAAATCAGTACGCATTGCAGTCATTTTCACCAGTGTAGTGTTGTTGTTTTTGTTGTTGTTGTTCTTTTTTTCGTTGCCGGCTTTCCTTGGACAGTTGGAGTGGTAAAAGTAGACAGAAACGCATCTTGTACAGAGGTAGGCAGTGGTTCCAACAGCGACATCAGGAAGGGCAGCGAAAGGCATGGACAGTGGCAAAGGCCAGGCTGAAGAGACTAAGAGCGGACACAACCTTGTGTCGATGCGTTTGAAAGGGAAAAAACCTTTTGAACATCGTCTTCTATCACCGGAGTGGTAAAGAAACAATTTTTGTATGTCAGTCTGCAAACCAATGCAATGAAGCCACATAGGCAACATTGGAACGGTCCTAACATTCCCTCACTTGATAAGCAGACAGCGAGGTGACTGGCGTATTGCCAAAAAGAGACGAGGACAGATAAGGACGTCACACCACGAATCTTTCTGTGGGTGGGGGTAGGAGTGGAGCCACTGCGCCTCCCTACCCCGAGTAAGAGGCGAATGACCTGGGACATAGTGACGAATTCCTCTTGCT
>JAWQFJ010023842.1:25000-53714 GCA_034096865.1 Theodoxus fluviatilis | reverse complement strand
TTTCAAAAGGGACCTTGCTCTTCACATATACACTTCAGTTAGCATCATTCATAGAATTGTCAGAGATGAAATTGTAGGCCTACTTAAGATATGTGTTCTGTTGAACTTCTATCCAGGACAATTAAAAATATCTTTGAGATGAAATTCACTTTTTTAAGTAGTAGAGTGCATAAATATTCAGAATGTTGATTGTGTCTGCAACATTGATGGACAACAGTGTTGATCATTTGACAAATCAATCAAAATCATAAATCTTTTAGACAAGATTTATTTGAGAAAATACGTGGACCCAATTTTTTGTTAAAAATTTAAGAATAAGATTCATTATTTATTAATGTCCAAACATATGGACATTTATCCTGATTATAATTAATGTAAAGAATCATTATCATGACCACATTAAACAAAAGTTACATGATTGTATTATTAGTAGAAGAGAATAGAAGAGATAATTTAAATTGCACTAGAGTTCACCATATGTTGATCTATGATGTTGAAATGTATTGGATTGGATGTGAAATTCTAATTGCTTTGTCTTTACAGGCAGAATACACTGGAGTTTGCTCCCATATTTTTGGTGACACTGTGGATGGCAGCCCTTTTCTTTCATCAAGGTACAGGATCTCCTGCATCTTATCTGCATGGATGCAATTGGAATTATGCAGTTTTTAGTAGCAGTCATCAAAGCTTTTCCATGTAGCTGACCAGCAGCACTTGGACTTGTTCAAGCTATCAAAATCCATTAAAGATGATGAAGAAAAATACAAGGGAAATAAAGTTTGTTTCTGTTGTCAGAAATGCCATTGTGTGGTTTACTCTCAGGAAAAATCAGTATTGAACAATGTAGAATGTTTCCCTTTGTCTGCTCTGATTGATTGAAGTGCAATTTGCTGTTTTAATTTTCAGTTCCTGCTGCTCTGTTGGGGCTTGTGTACATCTACTCAAGATTCATGTACTTCAATGGATATGGAAAAGCGGTTGAAGCAAGGTAAGTAAGTCATGCACTGCCGGCATGTGTTACAACCATTTGGGATTGTTGCAAAGCCAGATGAAGATGATGTAATGAGTGCTGTGATGGATGTGATGAAAGCAATACGAAAGTGCTTGAGCACAGTGTACAGCTAATGCTGCTTGATGCTCCACTCACCAGCTGGAATGCTGGGCTTACTGCAGAAATCCCTTGATCATTCAACACTTGGTGAAATGTACCTTGGACACATTTCACAGGCATTTCCCATTGGTGTGTGTGTGTGTGTTTGTGTGTGTCTGTGTGCATTGTGTGTGTGTGCGCATTGTGTGTGTGTGCATTGTGTGTGTGTGTTGTGTGTGCATGTGTGTGTGTCTGTGTTTGTTATGTGTGTGTGCGTTGTGTCTGTTTGGGTGTGTATGTCTGTGTGTGTGTGTTGTGTGTGTTGTGCCTGTGTGTGTGTGTGTGTGTGTGTGTGTGTGTGTGTGTGTGTGTGTGTGTGTGTCCCAAAGTAATGTGAAGACTCCCCTCTGCAAAGAAGCAAGCGAAGACTGTGGATCCTGGGAGCAGGAGCTAGTGCTCTTGCTGAAGTCCCAGGACCTTCATTCTGTCCATACACCTTCTATGCATCCAAGCATTCACCCATTCATTCATCCACCCACCCTTCCTTCCATCTCATCTGTCCATGCACTGTGGCTAAGCTGTTGACCTGCAGTCACTAGTGGCTGATGGGTGCAGTGTTTGAAGCTGTACTTATCCCAGAGTTGCATGCTTGGGCAAGGTGCTGCACCTACCCAGGATTAAAACCATTCACTGAGCACTGCACAGCAGCAACCAGGAATGAAATTCCCCCAAGAGAATTCTTTTAAAGAAGAACAAAGATGATGATGATGATGATGATGATGATGGATTTTACCCATCCACCCACTCACCATTCATTTGTCCAACAATTTATCCATCAGTCAATATATCCATCTGTCCAACTACTCTTCTATCCATCCATCCATTCATCCATCCATCCATCCATCCATCCATCCATCAAACCAACCAACCATACACCATCTGTTTATTTGTCTATGCATGCATGGTGCCATCCATGCCTCCATCCCACTCTCGAGCCCCCCCCCCCCCCCCCCCCCCCCCCCGGCCAACCTTCCCAATGCCCCCTCCCATCACCTGCCCCCTCCATTCATCCCCTTGTCTACCTTTTCATTGCTTCAGGTTGCCAGGCTTCAAACTGGGGGTGAGGTGCCTCATGGGACTGTTGATGCTGGCCCTGTTTGGCATTTCCACCATTACATTGCGACGCTACACTGACATCGACCTGAAGTTGATGGCTGTGGAGAAGGCTGCAACCTTTTTCCCTGAAATCAGGCATCTGGTGTAGTCCATTTCAGACTACTGCATAGCCAGGGCGGCAGTGGCACTGTTGCATAGCATTGGAAAGAACAGCTTGTCTTGTGTTTACTTCAGATAAGTTAACCATGATATTATTATTAAGTCTCATATAACTGAAGTAGTATTAGAATGATTAACCTCTTGGAACAGTTGATTACTTCAATTATTACTTTTAAATGATTTGAAGCCCCTCACAAGTATTTGCATGCTTTTCTCCCCTTCATTTTTGAATTTTGAATTTGCTACCACCAGAAGTATATAAACTGTGGTGATGATGTATCACCATTGAGTAGAGATACATGATTGTTCATTGTCACGACTCGAGAGAAAAATGTGTTCTTTAAATAAGTTTATCGGGTGGGGCTTTGGGGCCTTTAAACGGTTTTGTCTGTCTTTTAGTTCAGCGTTAGGCTTTTGATTGTTTTGCACGGAGTTTGCTAGGTGTTATCATGGTTTTGAAATAGTTAATTACATTTTTGGGAGGGTTAATTAAGACTTAGTGCCCTGTGCACGTGCTGCAGGGCTGGGTTGGTGCGTGGCCGTATTTTCCACTTGCTTTGCATGCTTTTTTTAGTATCTCCTCGGGGCCGTTGATTAGTTCAGTTGTTCCAGGTTCAGTATGATTTTGTTCATTTTCTCGTGCCGGCCTGGGGTTTTTCCTATTTAGTTCAGTTAGCGTGGGGGCCCGGTCAGTTGTCACTCCGGATCGTAGGGTGAGTGGATGTGGTTTTTGTTCTTCTTCTGGGTCGTTATTTTTCCACTTCGTACGCGTCGTCGGGTGTGTGGTTAGCGTGGGTAAAATTACTATTGCTTGTCGTTTTGGTTGGTGATGTGAAGGGTTTGAGGATTCTGATGAGGCATAGAAAACGGTGCATTGCTGATGACTGTGCAGGGTGATTGCTCAGAAACTGATCCAAAAGCTTTCACCTGGTTTGTCATACATGGCCCCATCTGCCTGATACATTGCTCCCCCACCGTCCCATGATGGACCTCCTCACAATCGTGACTGTGCAGGAGAAAACAAGGCTGAACTCGGGGAAAATGACGGAGATATTGCAACCACATATTCCTGAGAAAATGGCATGTTCATAGGTGAATTTTTTTATTGTTTACAATTGTGTAAAGTTCTAGAAATCAGTTATGCTACATAGTGCACTTATGTCTTTTCTCAGCATTTGCTCAAAAATTGTTTTGCTAACTTTAGCCTTATTTCTCATGCCTCGTCACATTTCTTCATAGAAAGTCATTTTTGCATGGCATTGCTTGTCTTGTACTTAGGAGATATTTTAGTGCTGGGGTCGGTTGTATAGTTACTGAAGAGAATAAATGACAAGCAAACGACAAAAGTTCTATCTTGAGCAGATGGGGCCCTGAAAAGGGCCGTTTGGGGGTGATTCTGCAGCCGATGAGGGAAGAGTTCCCGCTACGGGATGGAGAGGTAGTGGGTTTGCAGGGGCGTGCAGCGGTGCTCTGGATCTCTTACGGCGAGCTTTCGAAGTCACAGCTTCTTTGTCAGGCCAAAGTAACAAGGCTGGCTACGGAATAGAAATATATAGTGTGATAGGGGCAGGTATATCACGTGCAGGGCGGTGAGGCAGTGAGGAAAGTTTAGTGAGGGAGGCTGAAAGGAGAGTTTTGCACAAACAACACAGGGAAAGAGTGGCCACAGCAGGGTCCGCACTCAAAGTGCGTGTGGGGACAGCTTCATCCATAGTGACTCAAGAGTCCCATGTCCCTATTGAGGCCGTTCTCTTGGGTTTGGAATTTCAATATGAGTGTGAGCTCAGCCACTCGGCGTCGCTGTAGGTCAGTCAGTCCACCTCTCAGCACACTGACGAGCATGTCAGAGGTGGCGTGACCCGCAGGGGGGAGCGGTTCCTGATGGTTGCGCGATGGCTGTTCATGCTCTGGCGGAGCTGTTGGATAGTTTCTCTGATATACCATGCGTCCCTGCATCTTCTGCGACAACTGATGAGGTAGACCACGTAGCTGGAGGAGCACGAGTACTGGCCCCTTACTTGGTGTGTCACGTGGTCTCTGACTATAGTGGTCTCGGTGCAGAGGATGGCGCAGGTCGAGCATCTGGCAGCCTTGCAAGGTAGCACGGCATCCTCTGTAGAATCGAGGAGCCGGCTGCGGACTATTCTACTTCTCAGGTTGGGAGGTTGTCAGAAGGCTACCATGGGTGGTTCAGAAAGTACCTCTGAGATGTATTGGTCATGGCAGATGAGATGTTGGAGGTGTCCGAGTTCCGGTTGTAGTTTCTCAGCGCCACTGAAATACTGCGTGATGAAAGGGACTCTGCTGGCCTCAGTGTCTCTCCTCCGATGGGTTAGTAGACCTGTCTGTGGGTTCATTGGAGATCGCCCTGCGGAACTGTCTGCGGATAGATTCCCTGCGGTAACCGCCATGAAGGAGTGTGAATTCCAGATCTTGTAGATGAGCGTCTCTATCGATAGGATCTGAGAAAATCCAATGGATCCGCAGGGTCTGTCCATAGGGGATGGCTTCTTTGGTGTGTCTCGGATGGAAGCTGGCGGAGTGGAGCGTTTGGCCGGTATTGGTTGCCTTGCGATACAGGGAGGTGATGAGGTCACCTTCTCTTATTGATACTCGTGTGTCAAGGAATGTGACCGACTGAGAAGAGTAGTTCATCTCGAGTCGGATGGTCGGAAAGGAGTTGATGGAGCGGTGGAAGTCCTCAAGGGCCTTTTCCCCATGGTGCCAGATGATTAAAATATCATCTATGTACCGAACGTACAGGCTGGGTTTCAGGTTTTGTGTTCTGAGGAAATCTTCCTCGAACTTATTCATAAAGAGGTTCGCATACTGAGGGGCGAACTTGGTTCCCATTGCTGTGCCATGTTTCTGTAAGTATGTGTCACCATTGAAGGTGAACACATTGTGTTTCAGAATGAAACGGACCATGGACAGGATGTGGTCAGGGGTGGGGAAGTTGTTCTCTTGTAGAGCGGATCACACTGCCGCGACTCCCTCCCTGTGTGGTATGTTTGTATACAGGGACGCAACATTCATAGACACCAGAAGTGTCCTTGCTGGGACTTGTCCATAGGTGTATAGTTTGTGGAGGAAGTCGGTGGTGTCTTTACAAAAGCTGGGAGTCTTGTACTTAAGCATAAATACCTCAAAATAAGTGTACTTGTTATAACCTCATGATTTTGCATAAACATTTGTTCAATAAATTGTGCCATAGAGCTACACAGCTCAAATATCTCATTTTAAACAGAAGTTTTTAACTTTAACATAGTCAACTCTTAATTAAATTCAGTTGTTGGAAAGTTTTCAAGGGTTTACATGTTTGCTTCTGAACTTTTTATACTATTAAAAAAATTTTAAAAACCATCTTACCAAGGTGTCATTTTTTCATATGAGATGAGACATTTATTTCTTGCTTGAGTTGTATTTCTAGCAAACTGCTCAACATAAAAAAGTATATTGATTCTGGAGAGAATTGATGAACTTCATTCAGTATTTGATTGCAACATATCCATTCAAAATGGTGACTGCTAGAAATGCAAATCTGGTGAACATGTCAGTCAATGCAACATTGGTATCATTTCCATAGCTGGATTTTAATACAGCATTCAAGGAAGCTGCCCCATTTGGAATTAAAATTGCTTGATTCTGTATTGCAACTGTTCACCCAGTTCTGGATATTGCACATTTCCCTTGAACCATCAGGCCACACCTCCAGTTATCTAACCCCCAGCTCAACTTCTGGAGCCCATGTAACCAGGCTGCAGAAAAATGCATGACAGTTGTCCCATACAAGTACCCAGAATTTATTCCTGGATGTAAGTGAAGCAATGCAAATCTTGCCCAAGGATGCACTTCAAGGATATGCACTTCGAGGATATGCACAGATTTTGAGCCACAAACTGACCTCCAGTGGCTGTAGGTCAACTGCTGTCGCCATGTGGACATACCACCATGTCCATTACCAGGGAAGCAAACTTACTGAGTTGGGCTTGACCTTATTTCTTCCATTGTCCTATGCCCTGTGGGTTCAGGGTAAGAATTGATCCACTGTGTCTTCCTACGCAGTTTGAAAGAGGCAAATAACTAGGGACACTGAGACTTGATTTGCATTTACTCTATACTGTTCTAGTGATTTTCGTGCTTATTGGCCTTAAGGCCGTAAAACACTATCGATTTATCCATTGTCCTACTTAGGTTACAACTATGGTTTACGGTGTGTGTGTGTGTGTGTCCATCCATCTGTCTGTATGTGTTTGTTTTTGTAATATCTATTCTCATGACAAGCACACTTGAAGCGCTGACAGTTTGGGATTTGAAGAGAAAGGTTTTATTTATTTGTTTTAAAAGTCACAGGTGAATCAGATCTTTGCAGCGTTTCTGGAGGCTTGTTTCACAAGAGTTCTGGAACAATGAAAAAGAAACATCTGCAGCCATATCATCTCAGCCTCCTTGTCAGTGCAGCCATATCATCTCGGCCTCCTTGTCAGTGCAGCCATATCATCTCAGCCTCCTTGTCAGTGCAGCCATATCATCTCAGCCTCTTTGTCAGTGCAGCCATATCATCTCAGCCTCCTTGTCAGTGCAGCCATATCATCTGGGCCGCCTTGTCAGTGCAGCCATATCATCTGGGCCTCCTTGTCAGTGCAGCCATATCATCTCAGCCTCCTTGTCAGTGCAGCCATATCATCTCAGCCTCCTTGTCAGTGCAGCCATATCATCTCAGCCTCCTTGTCAGTGCAGCCATATCATCTCAGCCTCCTTGTCAGTGCAGCCATATCATCTCAGCCTCCTTGTCAGTGCAGCCATATCATCTCGGCCTCCTTGTCAGTGCAGCCATATCATCTCAGCCTCCTTGTCAGTGCAGCCATATCATCTCAGCCTCCTTGTCAGTGCAGCCATATCATCTGGGCCTCCTTGTCAGTGCAGCCATGTCATCTCAGCCCCCTTGTCAGTGCAGCCATATCATCTCTGCCTCCTTGTCAGTGCAGCCATATCATCTCAGCCCCCTTGTCAGTGCAGCCATATCATCTCCGCCACCTTGTCAGTGCAGCCATATCATCTCAGCCTCCTTGTCAGTGCAGCCATATCATCTCAGCCTCCTTGTCAGTGCAGCCATATCATCTCAGCCTCCTTGTCAGTGCAGCCATATCATCTCGGCCTCCTTGTCAGTGCAGCCATATCATCTCAGCCTCCTTGTCAGTGCAGCCATATCATCTCAGCCTCCTTGTCAGTGCAGCCATATCATCTAAGCCTCCTAGTCGGTGCAGCCATATCATCTCAGCCTCCTTGTCAGTGCAGCCATATCATCTCAGCCTCCTTGTCAGTGCAGCCATATCATCTCAGCCTCCTTGTCAGTGCAGCCATATCATCTCAGCCTCCTTGTCAGTGCAGCCATATCATCTCAGCCTCCTTGTCAGTGCAGCCATATCATCTAAGCCCCTTGTCAGTGCAGCCATATCATCTCAGCCTCCTAGTCGGTGCAGCCATATCATCTCAGCCTCCTTGTCAGTGCAGCCATATCATCTCAGCCTCCTTGTCAGTGCAGCCATATCATCTCAGCCTCCTTGTCAGTGCAGCCATATCATCTCAGCCTCCTTGTCAGTGCAGCCATATCATCTCAGCCTCCTTGTCAGTGCAGCCATATCCAGACCTGCCAACCCACCATCATGCCAAAGAGTAGCATCCAGAGCTATTTGGAGTAGCATGGAAGGAACAGGCGTAGCGGGGGGTGGGGGGGTGAGGGGTTGGGAGAGATAAAGCTGTGATAAGCTGACCCGGTGGCGTGAAAGCGGGGGGGGGGATAAGGCTGTGAAGGCGGCGAGATAAGCTGCACTGGCGGCGTGAAAGCGGGGGGGGGGGGGGGGGGGGGGGGGGGGAATTCTCCATCGCGGTCAAAAGTTCAAGCACGCAGGGAAAGCGTAGTTTTTATGAAAAAGCGTAGCAGCGTAGCAAGCATGTCGAAAGCGTAGTATGCTACGCCTAAAGCGTAGCATTTGGCAGGTCTGCATATCATCTCAGCCTCCTTGTCAGTGCAGCCATATCATCTCAGCCCCCTAGTCAGTGCAGCCATATCATCTCAGCCTCCTTGTCAGTGCAGCCATATCATCTCAGCCTCCTTGTCAGTGCAGCCATATCATCTCAGCCTCCTTGTCAGTGCAGCCATATCATCTCAGCCTCCTTGTCAGTGCAGCCATATCATCTCAGCCTCCTTGTCAGTGCAGCCATATCATCTCAGCCTCCTTGTCAGTGCAGCCATATCATCTCAGCCCCCTTGTCAGTGCAGCCATATCATCTCAGCCTCCTTGTCAGTGCAGCCATATCATCTCAGCCTCCTTGTCAGTGCAGCCATATCATCTCAGCCTCCTTGTCAGTGCAGCCATATCATCTCAGCCTCCTTGTCAGTGCAGCCATATCATCTCAGCCTCCTTGTCAGTGCAGCCATATCATCTCAGCCTCCTTGTCAGTGCAGCCATATCATCTCAGCCTCCTTGTCAGTGCAGCCATATCATCTCAGCCTCCTTGTCAGTGCAGCCATATCATCTCAGCCCCTTGTCAGTGCAGCCATATCATCTCAGCCTCCTTGTCAGTGCAGCCATATCATCTCAGCCTCCTTGTCAGTGCAGCCATATCATCTCAGCCTCCTTGTCAGTGCAGCCATATCATCTCAGCCTCCTTGTCAGTGCAGCCATATCATCTCAGCCTCCTTGTCAGTGCAGCCATATCATCTCAGCCTCCTTGTCAGTGCAGCCATATCATCTCAGCCCCTTGTCAGTGCAGCCATATCATCTCAGCCTCCTTGTCAGTGCAGCCATATCATCTCAGCCTCCTTGTCAGTGCAGCCATATCATCTCAGCCTCCTTGTCAGTGCAGCCATATCATCTCAGCCTCCTTGTCAGTGCAGCCATATCATCTCAGCCTCCTTGTCAGTGCAGCCATATCATCTCAGCCTCCTTGTCAGTGCAGCCATATCATCTCAGCCTCCTTGTCAGTGCAGCCATATCATCTCAGCCTCCTTGTCAGTGCAGCCATATCATCTCGGCCTCCTTGTCAGTGCAGCCATATCATCTCAGCCTCCTTGTCAGTGCAGCCATATCATCTCAGCCTCCTTGTCAGTGCAGCCATATCATCTCAGCCTCCTTGTCAGTGCAGCCATATCATCTCAGCCTCCTTGTCAGTGCAGCCATATCATCTCAGCCTCCTTGTCAGTGCAGCCATATCATCTCAGCCTCCTTGTCAGTGCAGCCATGTCATCTCAGCCTCCTTGTCAGTGCAGCCATATTATCTCAGCCTCCTTGTCAGTGCAGCCATATCATCTCAGCCTCCTTGTCAGTGCAGCCATATCATCTCAGCCTCCTTGTCAGTGCAGCCATGTCATCTCAGCCTCCTTGTCAGTGCAGCCATATCATCTCAGCCTCCTTGTCAGTGCAGCCATATCATCTCAGCCTCCTTGTCAGTGCAGCCATATCATCTCAGCCTCCTTGTCAGTGCAGCCATATCATCTCAGCCTCCTTGTCAGTGCAGCCATATCATCTGGGCCTCCTTGTCAGTGCACACATGAGTTCTTCAGATGACTGCGGTCATCTGGACAAAGTCTTGCCAATTGCCTTGCAAGTCAAAACACATAATCCTGTATTGCTTGTTTCATAAACCACTTTAATACCAATAGGCTAACATGATATACATCTGTACATGATATTGATGTGCTCATCAACAAGTCTTGAGTTGCATCCTCAGCAAACTGACAAATGATATCAATATCATGTTGGGTGCAAATAAACAAATAGTTTTCAAAATCCAAATCTCAAATCATATGCCATATGACAATAAAGCAGGAAAAAAGGAAACGACACAGAGACATCACCTTAAATGTCAATTTCCACTTTGATATACGGAGACACAAAGTAAAACTAATTTTATCACAGTCTAATGATATCTGTGTGTCTGTATATTCACCCTTTAAAAATACATAATCACTGAAGGCATTATAGGCATCAGTTTATTTTGAATCACATATTCCAACAAAGAAAAGGCTTCTTGATAAATGCTTTGATTCATGGTCCATTCATCTCACTCTCTCTCTCTCTCTCTCTCTCTCTCTCTCTTTCTTTCCTGCCCTAAGCTCATTCCTAAAGCTGATAATGAAGACTTAGAAACAGATGATCTGTGTCTATGGCAGCATTTGAAGCATGCCAGAGACATTTTGGAGATGTTTGTTGACTACAGCAACTTGAAACAGTTGAAAGACCAGATGGGTAGTGCAGCTCCTTCTCACATCAGATTCTCAGCCCAAACCTGCAAGAAAATGAATTTCTTCATGGAGTGAAAGTGTTGGGTTTCACACAACCTTTTACCTACTCTCGTGCAACACAACGCTGGTGCCACTTGATGCTCCTCTCATGTGCTGGATCCCCTGGCTACTGGGTTGGGGCCTAGTCAGTAGCTCAACCTACACATCTACATACACACACAAACATACATACAAACACACATACAAATCACACGCACATAGACACACACACACACACACACACACACACATGCATGCATGCATACTTGCATGATGCGCTATTTTACTGAAAAGAACTTAACACATGGAAGAGTTGTCTCCCTTCAACCCCACAGTTGCCAGTTTCACCCTGGAAGACGATCCAAACCGAAATCCCATCACAGCAAATGTACATTATCTGTCAATCATCCAATTATGACACTACCAGGAATCAAACTCAAAACCATTAGCTCAGAAAGCTCACTGACCTGGGTGGCAGCTCTGTGGACAATGGTGTGGCGCCTGGAAAGTACATCAAGGTCATGAGAGTAGCCTCCTCCAATGACGGTGGCACAAGGAATGCCCTTGGCCACCACGTGTTTGATCACATAGTAGTCTCGGTCGTACAGACCTGAGGGCCAATATCACAGAATAACAACAATGACACAAAGCAGCTCACAGCAAACTGTTTTAAGGGGGATAAGTGATTGCTAAACTCCTCAAAAGCTTGGCAAGATTCTGGAGAGAGAGAAGGGGGGTGGGGGGTGGCGGTGGGGGTGGTGGGTGGGGGTGAGGCAAAGCAAGGCCAGGTAGAAAGACAGTGAGACAGGGGTGGGGTAGGGTGAGGGTTGGGATAGGGGTGGGGTGGGTGGTGGTGGATTTACCTAAATTTGTTTCCCCGTTTTATTTTCAACAGCATCTTTTCTGACTCACTGTGATACTTTAGCAGTCACTGCATGATTTAGGGACCAAGTTGCCTGTTGTCCCTCTCCTCTCACAGTCAATAAACTCAGACCATCAGTCAGAATGGAAAACTGGACAGTCAATAAACTCAGACCATCAGTCAGAATGGAAAACTGGACAGTCAATAAACTCAGACCATCAGTCAGAATGGAAAACTGGACAGTCAATAAACTCAGACCATCAGTCAGAATGGAAAACTGGACAGTCGGCTCACAGTTTTACCAAAACTGAAAAGAAGAGTAGAAGACAAGCAACGACTGTTTCTTTCATGAGCAAGTCTGGCCATGAAGAGGGCCGTTTGGGGGTTGTACTGCCGCCGATGCGGGCAATCACCGCTACAGGATGGAGAGGCAGCGGGTTGGCGGTGATTGCCCGCATCGGCGGCAGTACAACCCCCAAACGGCCCTCTTCAGGGCCAGACTTGCTCATGAAAGAAACAGTCGGTTGCTTGTCTTCTACTCTTCTTTTCAGTAACTGTACACCCGACCCCGGCACTTAGATATATCCACAGTTTTACCAGGCAAGGAGAGGCAGCACAGGAAAAGCAGTCAGGGTGGCCCATTGCAGGAGTACCTGCATAATACATATCAAAATTCCATGGGCCTCACGAGTATTTTTCCTAGCACACGGGAACATTCAGGTTTTGCTCCTCAGAGTTTCCATCACTCATATGGATGGACAGAAATGTACAGCCTATCAGCCTTTATAGGCTATTTAAGGCCAATAATCATGAAACACATTAGATGTGATTGGAATTAGAGCAAGTCATTATGTCCCTAATTATTCATCTCTGATGAAAGACATGGGGAGATGCGGCAGTCTATTCTCACCCTCAGCCCATAGGGGCATCCCAATCTGTAGATAGAAGTGCCCTTCTTTCAGTTTCTGGTCTCTTCACTAACTGGCCGAATGCATGTACATCGATACAATTCTAGTGTTTATTTTTCTGTACCTTTCCCAGTAAGAGGAATGCTAGGACCTTTGCATGTGCCTTTGTCTAAATATTGGGATGTATACTTCACCCTTGAGTTGAAGATTGTAATACATGTACTAAGTTGTACAAGAAAAAAATCTGTACTAAATGGACAAAGCAGGTTTGCTCCATTTTTATACACATGTGAGCATGAAAGTTAAAATGAGGCAAAAGTTGCTTGGACAGTTTTCAAGAAAACATGCAGCAAAGCAGCCACTGAGCTATGTCACATATGTCATTCTAAAGCTTCATCATGTTCATGCTACAGTTAGTTATTAATATTATGTGCTATAAATATGACAATTTATCTGGAATTTGTTTTAAAATCAAAACAAATTCATGGTTGAAAATTCTCATTTTATCAGCTTTCATCTTGTTTTGACTTGGGCTCTCGTATATCATTAACATGTACATCATTGACTTCATACCTGGATCAAATACAGGAATCTCTAAATGTCCTCATGTTAAGGAAGCTGAATGGGAGATTAAAAGTGAAACAGAAAGTCAAATAACCAAGGGATTGGAGACCAAGACAAAGATTAGGCAAAATAAACCAACAAAGTATAACATGGCATCAAAAAAAAGGTGGGGTGGGGGAGTGGGGTTGGTTGGCAGGCCTGACTTTGATTTTATTTTTAGGAGACCAGATTGTGACTGTGCACGCGTGCGTGTGTGTGTGTGTGTGTGTGTGTGTGTGTGTGTGTGTGTGTGTGTGTGTGTGTGTGTGTGTGTGTGTGTGTGTGTGTGTGTGTGTGTGTGTGTGTGTGTGTGTGTGTGTGTGTGTGTGTGTGTGTGTGTGTGTGTGTGTGTGTGTGAATGTGTGTGTGTGTGTGTGTGTGTGTGTGTGTGTGTGTGTGTGTGTGTGTGTGTGTGTGTGTGTGTGTGTATGTGTGAAAATGTCATGGAAACAGGAAATTAATCTAAACATGATAGCAAATTTCTCTTTTGCTGAAAACATTTTTTACTTGTGCTCATTGAAAAGATGAAATAGCATGCAATTCATTGTTTTCCTTCTCTCTCTCTCTCTCTCTCTCTCTCTCTCTCTCTCTCTCTCTCTCTCACTCTCTCTCTCTCTCTCTCTCTCTCTCTCTCTCTCTCTCTCTCTCTCTCTCTCTCTCTCTCTCTCTCTCTCTCTCTCTCTCTCTCTCTCTCTCTCTCTCTCATATCTTTACAACGGCTTGGAAAGACATGGTCTGATGAACACTCTCATAAAAGAGATTCAGTGATGATTTGATGCCAGTTCAAATCTAGTGGTTGTATAATGTATGGACTTCCATTTTTGCAGTGTGTGTGTGTGTGTGTGTGTGTGTGTGTGTGTGTGTGCATGTGTGTGTGATTGTGAATGAGAGAGAGAGAGAGAGTGTGTGTGTGTGTGTGTGTGTGTGTGTGTGTGTGTGTGGCACACGTGTACCAAGGCGGTCCAATCAGATGCTACAAGGACACACACAAAAATACACTGGTCCTGCAACATCCCTACAATTGGGTGGGAGTACCTGACTGCTGACCGCAGTGTTTGGCGACAGCTAGTCTACAAAGGCACCAAGCAGAGTGCCTGGCCAGCCTTAACAGGTAATGCCAGGCCAGAAAAGACAAAACAGAAGGTGCTACTCCCACTGCAGTGGCCTGCCCCCTGTGTGGATGTCCCTGCGCATCGGAGTTTGGCCTGAGGACACACATGAGATGCCACTGACGTCATCTTTGCAGAGCAAAGGACCTCAATGATGATGATGTGTGTGAATATGAATGAATGTATGTGTGTGCGAGTGTGTGTGTGTGTGTGTGTGTGTGTGTGTGTGTGTGTGTGTGTGTGTGTGTGTGTGTGTGAGTGTGTATGTGTGTGTGTGTGTGCGTGCGTGCGTGTAAGTTACACCTTTTTACTCATGTCCTCTGCCTTTTACTCCTACCCACCTCTGGATATCTCTGGAACACTATTTTCCCCCTGACAGTGAAAGAAAGTAAATCTTGAGACCTTGAGTCCAATGTCCAGTCCCAGGTCCAAGTCGCTGCTCTGCTTGAGGGAAGGGAAATTGCTCTGGCAGTGCATGGAGAAGGTGAAGACTTGATCCTTGTCATGGAAGATGGCTGCAGTCCCATCACCCTTCACACAAAAACACACATCACATTTACAGGCATGCCATATTTTCACTGATTATTTTCTTTTTTCTTCTTCACATTTATTCTCATTAGTGGCCTCTTCCTATATCTCAATCAATCATAAATGCCAGATTAAACTGAAATCTGCTTTGAGGTGGAAAAAAGTTAAATGTAAACATCCATCCTTCAGTGCAGTAAGAATTTTCTGGGTTTGCAGTACTTCATCAGAACCCTCCATGGGACATAGAGGGCAAGCTACTGCAATGCCTTCTTCATGGTTCACCAGTCCAAAAAAATGGTCTTGAATTTGGACGTTTTGGAGCTTCTTCCAGCTTTGAAGACACAGGCAGCCCACCACCCACCCAACTAAGCATCTAACAGTAAGTTACACTTTTCCAGCCTTTCCACTTAGTGAACAACCACCCACAACAGTCTAGAGTGTACTCATGTACATTCAACCCTAGCCTCAGCTGAAAACCTCGACTATTGGGCTATCTGGGTCTGCCCCAGTAGCTTGGCCACTCTGTGGACATCTGCCCAACAACCAGTCACAACAACACCCAGCCTGCTTGACCCAAGGCTTCCCCTCAGAAACAGGTCATTCTAAAGTTATGCACCCCAATCATGGAACAGCCTGCCTTGACTGGAGATTCACTAAGAAGTGACCTCATCTTCTTTGATGGGATGAGAGGAGACCTACTTTTCTGCCCTGAAAAACTGTTAAGTGTCTTTGAGGATGATTCTGGAATTGACACTATAGAAATTTATCCATCTGCCTGTTTGTCATTCCAACCCTCCATATGCATCCATCCATATTCAGTCATCTATTCATCCATCCATCCATCCTTCCGTCCGTCTGTCCGTCCGTCCCTCCATCCATCCAATTATCTGTCTATCCATCCATTCATCCATCCATCCATCATCCAACCGTCCGTCCATCCATCCATCCATCCATCCAACAGTCTGTCTGTCCGTCTGTCCCTCCATCCATCCCTCCCTCCATCCATCCCTCCCTCCATCCATCCATCCTTCTGTCCAACTGTCCATCCAACCATCCATCCATCCATCCTTACATCCATCCGTCCATCTGTCCATTCATCCTTCCATCCATCTGTCCGTCTGTCTGTCCATCAATCCATCCACACTGACCTGGTGGACATCCAAGTCCACCACCAGCACCCTCTGCACAAGGCCCGTATTGATGAGATGCTGTGCGGTGACTGCCAGGTCGTTGATCAGGCAGTAGCCTGTGCCCCTGTCAGGGAAGGCGTGGTGCGTGCCTCCTCCAGTGCTGCATGCCAGGCCGCGCTCCAGAGCCGCAGTGGCTGCCAGTACAGTTCCACCTGCATTAGAGCATACGGTGGCTCTAGTGAAGTGCTCTACCCGGGGTGGAGCATAACATGACTGTTGTGGAGTGTTCCAAATGGAATGGAAGTTCAACTAATGTATACAGAACAATGCCCCGTGAATGGTTCTTGGGTGTTGTTTCCATGGAGTGTTCCAGATGAAGTAGACTACAAGTTTATTGTCAAGTAGATTCAAAAAGAAGTGTCAGGAATGTGTTATCAATGTTATACAATACATATACAAAATGACTTCAAGCTGATAAGTAACATATCTCACACACAAGTGCACACACACACACACACACACACAAGCACACACACACACACACACACACACACACACACACACACACACACACACACCTTTAATATTCCTTAACTTTTTTCAATGGCTCCAGGCATATTCATTAGTTCAGAGAAAAGAAAACAAGGTAAAGAGATGTCTCTCATTGGTTTAAGATTGGATTCTGAGTCCTGTGTGAGACCCTCTGTCCTACCCATGCCCACACTTGCCTGTCTCCAGCCTACATCGTCTGACCAGTCCCTCGGACCACTCAAAGCCAGTCTGTCTTTGCTCCTGAGTGGTGGTCAGCCCATTGAAGAAGCGGTGGCAGTAGTCCTTGGTGTGGACAGAGGTCACCATCTCCTCTGAAGCCAGTTCAGGGGTCAGCAGTTGCTTTGCTGAGATGACCTGGTCCACTCGAAGGAAGCGCATGACACCATGGAATTTCCTCATGGCAAATCGGTGGCTGATGGGCAGCTCACACACATAGTCATGGTGATGGACTATGGGAAGACCTCTGGCTTCCAACCTCCGAACCTTTTGTAAAGATAAGAAGTAGAATTGGGAAAAATCACACCAGGATCTTTGGAAATATCCCTCCAATATTTTGATAAAACTATTAATCATTCCAGAGATCACATTATTCACTTAAGTCCACCCCTTCCCTGATTTGCTCTTAGGAACAGGAAGATTTGTTAACAATACTACTACTACTACTACTAGTACTACTACTACTACTGCTGCTACTACTACTACCACTACCACTACCACTACTAATCTTTATTGTGTCCTTTTTTATCAAGGAAATTCTTTTGGGGGAATTTCACCTCCGGCTGCCACTGCTTCATTCTAGTTCACTAGAGACTTTGCCTACCGGCGAAAGTGTCTCTAGCCCAGTTGACATCATGTGATGGAAGGTTTTCGTTAAAAATATGCAAATGGAGGTCACACGAGAGGCTTGTGGGATAGCCAATTTGCTCCCTGACATACGCCGTTAAAGTAGTTCTAAGACTATTTCGCACAAAACTATTAACTTACTCTTGTTGAGGCAATAAACAAGCGTTTATTCGATAAAATAAAATGTTTGTGTTGAAACGGAAACAAGTTTTGACATCTGAATGATTTCTGTAAAAAGTGGAGAAAAAAATAGTATCAGAACGAACTGTTTTTGGCGCAATGCTGTAATATGAAGGGTCAAGTCTATTACGCATTCATTGTGAGCTGTGCCAGAGTCAACTCTGACTCGGGTTCACAGAATGCCACTGCGAAGCACCCAGTGACCTGTTTTATTACTCGATCAGTAGTAGAGGCAATGTGGGTTAAGCACCTTGCCCAAGGATGCAACTTCAAGATTTGTGCAGCTTCGAACACTGCACCGGTCAGGCGCAAGTGACTGCAGGTCAAATGCTCTAACCACTATGCTCATCTCACTCAAGCAATGGAATGTGGACTCACAGTGAAATAAAGAAACTAGTGATGTATGAATGGAGAAAAAAAACCTTCATTAACAAATTGGACAAAGATGTATATCATTTGTAGAAATTACTGTTTATTGTTTGTGTCTTTACTTAAAACTCTGTATGAAGATTCTGAATGATTTAATGTTCATCAGTCTAACACTCTAAGAGAGAGAGCGAGAGAGAGAGAGAGAGAGAGAGAGAGAGAGAGAGAGAGAGAGAGAGCGAACATGTCTTCCTTCTGGCCAAACACCCTCCCCAACAAACAATTTCTCGCCCGCTGCCACCAAGAAGACATGGAAACCATCATCACGAGGAGGCGATGGAGTTGGATAGGGCATGTCATCAGACGCGAGCCAGACAGCATCCCACGCACAGCCCTTCACTGGACACCAGAAGGCAGACGCAAGAGGGGCAGACCAAAGAACACCTGGCGCCGAACAGTGGAGGGGGAGCTCAAGATCATGAAGGAATCCTGGAGCACCATTCAAAAGAAGGCCCAAAACCGACAGGAGTGGCGATCCTTTGTTGCTGCTCTACATGCCGAAAGTCGGCATTGCGGGCATAAGTGAAGTGAAGTACCAGCTCTTGTGACTTTTGGTTATCAGTGGCTTTGCCAAGCACACGTGGTCCGAGAGGCGTACAACTTCATTCATTCATTCATTCATTCATTCATTCATTCATTCATTCATTCATTCATTAATTCATTCATTCATTCATTCATTCATTCGTTCATTCATCCGTTCGTTCGTTCATTCGTTCATTCGTTCATTCATTCATTCATTCATCCATCCATCCATCCATTCATTCATTCATTCATTCATTCATTGTCATTCAATAATTCAGTCATTTTGAAATTTCTGTCTGTCTTGTTTCTTTTTTCACTCTGTACAGGCAGTGAACTGTAAGCATTGTAACGTCCAACATTGTAACGTCCAACATTGTAACTGTCGCGTTATCTATTGCTAGATGTTGTTTAATAATGAATACTCTCAGCCTCGAGGAACGACGTAGTCGTCCTAAAGGGAAGAAGCAATTTTGATAACAGAGTTTACAAACTAAACTTAACCACCACGCCTTGGGGGACACCACAAACAGTCAAACAATGTTGGGAAACTACAAGTGAAGAATGACCACTGAATCGGGGATAAAAATAAATCAAAGTTTAATCAAACACAAATACCCCCTCTCGCTGCACGAGGCCGTGAGAGTGAGCGCAAGCAGCGATCAACAATGAAAGTCAGCAAGGAAAAAGAAATCAAAGCAAAGCGTCAACCAGCGGAAGCAAGATGGCGGGGTACTTCCGCTGTTGGAGACAAGTCAAAATAAACAACAACAACCTCCCACAACAAGGTGATTCACAAACTCTCAAAGCATGAGAAAAATCAGTCACAAGCGACAATGTCTGCGTTATCAGTAACGAGATATGTCAACACTGTGATACCAGAAAAACACCTTCACCCCACTCCACCAAGGAGCACACAAAACCGGAAATAATTCAATAAGTTCACCCAACACAACCCACTTCCAACCATCCGTTCTGACACACCTCTTCAGAACTAAAACATTCCCCTAACAAGGAAATAAAACCTGACACTTTCATACCCATGAAAGTACAAGCACACGTCAACACCCACTGAAGTTGCTACAGTCCCCCACTGGACTAGTTAACAATCAAATGTCAACAAACCCCCATAAACAGCTCCCAAACGACCTCAGAATAATTCAAGAAACACCAAGTCCCCAGCGAAATCCTTCGCTCTACTTCACCCTTCCCTTGCGAAGTTACACTCAAATGCCGCTACAGCAACTTCGCCAGAATATTAATGAGCTGGGAAACCCCCCATCACTTCCGCTGGCTTCCCCCGTCTCATACCCCCCTCGCTCTGACCCACTCCCGCTAAGGTCACACAAGCGATAAACAGACACAGATTTTGACCCAGAGCCCTCACCCTTGGCTCTCCATTCACGCACTCTTCAGCCAGGTCATGCACTCCCCTAGTGATAGACAAGCTGCAAACAACACAGAGTGGAGAAAAATAACGAAGCATGCGCTTACCGTTTCAGCAGTCCGTATCTCGCTTCCGGAATGCTATCACATAACACGACTCAACCTCAATCATTCCACAACACAACTACCCTATCACACTTTCGTCCCTGAAAGTAAAACACCCCCTGGGTAGGAACAGAAAATAGGAGCGCATCCCCGCACCCCTCTCGTTGGGGCAGCGGCAGGACTCCGCCTTCCCCCGCTAAGGTTTACTGACAACAGCACAAAGCTCAAACAGTCAGGCGTTGGAAAGTCCGCTCCAACTCATGGGGCTATCCACGGTCAGTCCAAGTCAGTTCAAGTGCGAACAACTCCATTCAAGACTAGTGAATCAGTTTGTCCCTCGCACTCCACTCGTTGCGTGTCCCCGCAACCATAGCGGTACTCTTCACCCCAACACATGCGAATGAAAGTACCAACGTTCTGACCACCCCACATTCCCAGAATACCCTCCGAGCTCGAATTTGCTCGGAATTCTACTGTCTACTCACTGAGGCCTCCACCTCTTACCATAGAGCTAGACGACGTCCACACCGAGTGTACTAGAGTGACTGTCCTACAGCCCTCCATTCACGGCTCCTTGCGCTAGCCGTAAGGAATACCCCATGTAGATCTTGTTACGCAGATTTCTCCGCGCCCCCTTGCTAGTCTATTATCGCACACAGCTAAGAACTAGACCAGAAAAAGTACTTGCAACTCGAGACTCTTCAATCGTTGAGGAATCGTGCACCCACGTGCATGCAGACACCGTTCGTAGACAGACGCTGGCCCGCGCCGAGCGTCAGGCAGAGTCCTCCATAACTCTGACCAGGAGGTAGGTAGTACACCGTCAAACTTCATCCGTCATCGTCAGCATCGCCGACACGCCATCCAAGCGTAGAAACAGGGAAAACATCATCTGCACGGAACCACCAAGGAACCCAGCATGAAATAAAAGACCCAGGCCTAATGAATACCCATTATTTCCCTCCCCCAAAATTCTCGCATAGAATTCCCTCATGAAGGATAACCCTTTTCCGCCCAAAACGCTAAGAGCAAAACTTCTCGCGCCCAGCGAGAAAATTCCATTTAACCCATCCTCCCGCTAGAATGGAATTACGATTTATAACTCATAAGGATAGGGGATTATCCGACTCTCCCCAAAGAGATTGAGTTTACGTTTAAGACACAATTTAGCATTCCGGCATTTGACTTGCCTCCCGCCCTGTTAACCGCCATTTTCCCAACAAGGCAAATGAGTGACGCGAATTTACATACCTCAAGCCCCAGGCTGTGTGACCTCCAGAAACGAACCTTCCCCAGTCCCGTCCAAGACTTATCCTCTTCTCCCATGACAGACCGAATCTTCATTGCGAGATAGCCGCGAAGTGACCACTTCGCCAACCGCCCCATGCTGTTCGCAGCGCGCAGAGCAGCCGCTCCGCGCCTGCCCGCATCCAACGATGGTTTCTGTCTGACCAGAAAACGCTCTGTCAGACCTGACGATAACTCCGTCACGTGATTAACTCCCAATCACAGCTCGTTAATTTTCGCCCCCTTGACCATCTTCCAATCATCGCTCCGCTAATTTTCGCGCCCCTCAGATCCCTGTTGAATGGAGTGTAATTCCAATGCACCCCTCGACCCACCAAATAACCCCCTGAGGTGGCTTTATTCCCGCCACACGAATCTAACAATAGCATTGCGGCAATACGGTATCTGAGCGCGTAGTTTTCGATGCGATCTCACGCACCGACATTCACTGTACACCATCACTCATAAGTCGCGTCTTGCGACAGTAACGTCCAACATTGTAACGTCCAACATTGTAACGTCCAACATTGTAACGTCCAACATTGTAACGTACAACATTGTAACGTCCAACATTGTAACGTCCAACATTGTAACGTCCATCATTGTAACGTTCAACATTGTAACTTCCAACATTGTAACGTCCAACACTGTAACGTCCAACATTGTAACGTCCAACATTGTGACGTCCAACATTGTGACGTCCAACATTGTAACGTCCAACACTGTAACGTCCAACACTGTAACGTCTAACATTGTAACGTCCAACATTGTGACGTCCAACATTGTGACGTCCAACATTGTAACGTCCAACATTGTAACGTCCAACATTGTGACGTCCAACATTGTGACGTCCAACATTGTAACGTCCAACATTGTAACGTCCATCATTGTAACGTTCAACATTGTAACGTCCAACATTGTAACGTCCACCATTGTGACGTCCAACATTGTGACGTCCAACATTGTGACGTCCAACAGCACATATTGAGTGAAAACCCAGAGAGCAAGACCCGAGAGCGCAAGTCTCCACCACGGTTGCCACACACTCTCCTGCTCGGCCTGCAGGATGTTCTCATAGACAGTGGTGCGTCCAAGAGGCCTACCATTATCGATCGGTCGATACCGGTTGACTCTTGAACGACTTGGTATGGCTACCGGTATCGACCGGTAGATACCGCGCCAGAACGCTGTTGCGCCTGTATAACCAAAATGGCTGCCTTCGGGGAAAGGAAGAAAGTCGCCATCACAAATATGTGCTGTGGCACGCATTTCGACCTGTGATTAATACCCAGCCTATGCGAGACGTTACAAGAAGTTAGGCTGATATTGTACTTAAAAAAAAGAGTAACTGCTCTGAAATAATTACCGGGCAAGATGTGAGCAAATATTTCTACGACAGATGGCACAACAATTTCAAGGAAGGCAACTCATATCTTACATTAGCCCTTAGTTTGTTGTGTAACTTCCCTTGAAATGAGCATCGAAATATTCTTGCTTACACCAAGTCAGCACTGTCGTTTTGACTTAAATTTCGATTCGAGCGATGCCGAGCCTTCACACCACGTAAAAGGCCCGATAAAGCGGCTCATGAATAAGGCTGAAATGGTCGGTGTCGGTGGTTATTCTGACCTTTGACCGCACCCGCCACTCCACCTGACTGACTTCGCATGCCCGGGGAGTTATGTTAAGATCCGGCCATGTTAATGTATCTGCGTTTTGTGACAAACGTCTTGCTCGGCGGTACTGTACTCCATGCACCTTAACTGTCTGCGTGAATCGGGTGTAATCTTAAGCTAAACGACGTTTATTGGCAGTGTTACACCCGAATCACGCGGAGCACCAAATTTGCACAGCTGAGTGCGAAAGCTGGGTCACGTGGCGGCGTCTATTTTCAACGCTCGTGATTGGCTGACTCAAAGCCGCTTCAATCGGGCCTATTTCACCCTCTTCTTGCACAGCTACAGCTTAACGTATTTTATCAGCTTTCACAAGGAACGAGCAGTCTGCAGCTGCTGGTTTACTCATTTGGTTGAGAAGCGCACTCCGCGCCGATGAGAAGGCATCGCGGAAGCCATCTTGGCTACCGTTCGGTCATAACAAGTCGTTCAAGAGTGCACGTTGGGGGCTCGCCTCTTTTGGGGAATGGTGAGTCGTCTGGAACGCAGGCCAGGCCTGACGCCACGCAGTGTAGTTCATTTTAGTGGCTGAAAGCGTCTCGGTTTTGGAACGCATTCGCTGGCGTCATCAATACTGTGATGTCATTAGCTTCCTGATGCATGATAACATTTATCTTTATGCTTGTTATTCCATGACTAGATAACAATTACGACCTCCTAAGTTTAGAAGACTATTTCTTGGGTAGAACCCTTACCTTCCATTAGATGTAATCAGAATCCATTGAAAACTTTTAGAGTTATTTTGTTGAATAACTAAGGAACTAACGAACCGAGGGTAAAAAATAAGCGACGTCATCACTAGTCGTGGCTCTGTTCAAAGACACTATCTAATAAAGACACTGTCTAACAAAGACCCTATCTAACAAAGATACTATCTAACAAAGGCACTATCTAACAAATACACTATCTAACAAAGACACTATCTAACAAAGACACTGTCTAACAAAGACCCTGTCTAACAAAGGCACTATCAAACAAAGACACTATCTAACAAAGACACTGTCTAACAAAGACACTGTCTAACATAGACACTATCTAACAAAGACACTATCTAACAAAGACACTATCTAACAAAGACATTATCTAACAAAGACAATATCTAACAAAGACACTATCTATCAAAGACAATATCTAACAAAGACAATATCTAACAAAGACACTATCTAACGGGACTGCCAGCTTTGCCGAATTGCGAGAGAGGTACTGATTCGCGGGAACATCACTTCCGATGAGCCAATATTTTAAAATAGTTGCGCTGATTGCTCTCCGATGAAAGCTCACTAACTTATACTATTAATTTGTCAGTCTGAAGAATACCTCATGATGATAAGTACAGCACCTAAACTTTTGCTAATAAACTAACGACAATACTAAAAATTCACGCGCACATTCCTGCAATGGTCTGGCAAATGTAAACAAATTCATCGACTATGAATTCTTGCTTCATTACGCTCAAACTTACAGTGTCATTGATTACGAAAGTAATACACTACTTTCTTTCAGTCTTCGAATCAATTTAATGCAGATACACATGCTGGACACTACTAGTGAAAACACGATTATTACTAGTCCACTGTAGCTTTCATTCTACCGGAAGTGATTTCCCACGAATATCAAAACGTCACCAGAGGCCAAATGACAAATCGCGTCAAAACTGCAGCCATTGATCCTATATACAATGGATGGCTGGCCCGCTCTGCCTGCACGCGCTGTGTCATATAAGAAGTTCGCCGATAGCCTCGTTTTCAATCCAAAACTGATTGCACTTCCGGTTACTCGGCTTACTATGCACGCCGCTGTCGAGTGAATTCTCATGGTAAGTAAAACAGATAATTGTTCAAACAGTGATGATTTATTCCATCAGTTGAAACTGTAAGTACATTTGCAGGCATCCCAGACACACTTTGCAGTAAAGACATGGTATTCATTCCACTTTTGACGGAAAACAAAGCACTTTGGTCAAGCTGTTCGGACGGCTTGCCCGCTTCCCTGCCTCGCCAGCCCGACTCTGCTTGGAGGGAGCGAGAGAAGTACATAGTCTGCGTGTAAGTGTGTGCGTCGTCTGTGTGTAAATGTTCGTGTAGATGTTGTGTGAATGTCTGCTGTCATTTTGATCTCGACGTTGGCATGAGGGTGGAAGGCAGAGGAGGGGGGGACGAAAGTGAGCGATCGCAGTTTAAATGGCTCGAGATCGCGCGCGCCTATTTGTGTGAGTGAAAGCGTGTGTGACGGAATGCAGTAGGGATGGCATGGCGTGGCTGATGATTCCATTGCGTCTGATTGTGTTCCTCGTTCTCCGTCCTTTCATTCCACTTTTGACGGAAAACAAAGCACTTTGGTCAGGCTATCTATAGTTCGTCTGCTACTACAGACGCCACTGTGGAACGAATTCCTGGTGTCGGTGAGGTCCGCGCGTCAGCTATAAATAGAAGTGCGCAAAGAATGTACGCTGTTCTGTCCAAGATGAGGTGAAGATTTGTTTTGATTTCAAAGACAAAAGACGTCTAACACACCCACATCCCACTGAAACAAATTATAATGAAAGAAACGTACCTCGTTTGATGCAAGCATCGTCAAAGTGTCGACTGCAGATCTTGGCCATGTCTGGGTTGAATGCTTCGTGCACTCGATCAATTTTATCTCCATTTGTCTTTCGCTTCACTGACACCTTTTCTTGGAATTCCAACGAAAGAAAGTCCCCTGCATGCCACTGATGATACCTTACAATCAACAACACAACACTTGGCTCCATCTGAAGTACTGTTCGCCCTCCTTGATATTGGTTTAGGAACTACGGGAGCTCTTGTATCACCCAGTTCACTGTCATTAATTTCACTAATTTCGCAACACACTGTGGTTGACTAGGCTTTTCAGAAATGGATGACAACAAAACTAAACACAGGGTTACAAACTAGACACATTTTCCCACCGACTTATGAGGAGAAAAATTTAAGATGGCTAAAACTAAGACACAAAAATCGTGATTTTCGCCAGGTGTTTACACTAACAAAGGCATCGGCCATTGAAAGCGGAAGTGCAATCAGTTTTGGATTGAAAACGAGGCTATCGGCGAACTTATTTCTCTACACGCCACAGTCAGCCATCCATTCTATATAGGATCCATGCTGCAGCCAATGACACTATCTAACGGGACCGCCAGTTAATAATCATCACTTCCGGTAGATTGAAAGCTACAGTGGACTAGTAATAATCCTGTTTTCACATAATAGTGTCTTTCATGTGTATCTGCATGGCGTAGCGTCTGCAGGAAAAGCCGCGAACGGCGCGATCTAAAAATAGATAAGCGAGTGACGTCTACCAACATCCGGGGACATCCCTTAGCGTGCGTTCCCATTGCTGTGCTGCAAGATGGTTCGACACTGCTCCTGGGGAAAATGCAACAGCGATTCAAGACACAAGCACAAAGACCACATGAAAGGAGTATTTTTTATAACGGTGCCCGACCCACTTGTTGAATCGGAGAAATTCAATCGATGGGTGCATTTGTGCGGGCGACTACACTTCAAAGTAAAGCCAAGCAGCTCCTATGCACGTTGGAGACAGTTCATTTGTTCAAAGCATTTCGTTGGTAGCAACGGACCTATAGAAATGAATCCGGATCCACTCCCTGCTCATTACACGGAACAGCAGGTGAGTTTTTATTATGATAGATCGCAATTACGAGCTCCGCATCACACGGACTGGAAGATTTATCATGCCTCCGTGCCGAACAGAGCGTTTTCGGCGTTCTTTCATTCCTTCAGCTGTTCACAACGCGGACTTAGACTATGGATATAGCTACAGGGTTAAAGAGTAAAGCAACGGATATGCATTATTGCATACATAAGGCTAAGCTACACGAATGATTTCGGTGGGGGTTATATTATATTAATTATTGTGTGATGAGCGGGAGTCTGCGAGAGATCGACCCTACAGTCATGACAAGACGTATATATATATATATATATATATATATATATATATATATATATATATATATATATATATATATATATATATATATATATATACGTATGCCTCTGCAGTTGTGACTGTTCTGTGTTTAATCTGTTTAATTTTAATTGGTATCCACTTCACGTCTTATTCACTAGAAAACTGGACACTCGTCTGAGATCGAGAACACGAAAAAGTATATATAATTCAATAAACAACTTCATGGTGGAATAATAAATAAGTTTAGGGTAATTCACGTGTAAACAAATCGTTTTAGTGTTGTCAATTTTAGCAGCAGTACAGAAATAATTTAATCTATCGTTTTGCCCGGCTTGATAACGCTCTGCACTAAAGACGCGCGTTCCACCATATATAGCTCCCCGCTCACTCTCCACTCCAGAGAGTTTATAGCACTATTACTTGTATTAGAACAAACTCTGCCCTGGAGATACCGGGAGCGAGAATTCATGCGGGTGAGATTCAAATCACCAAGTTGACAAGTACTTAAAGTAGCTTTCAAAAGTGTTGTCCTTACCAGTGAAGGTTAGTACTGCGTATTCAATTAATTTGCAAGTAAATGTATGTGGCTATGAGTGTGTCATGCTCGGTAAATCGTATTTTTGAACTGCATATATATTATATCATGCGTGCCCGTTTTCCAGATCATCCATGCAGTTGATTATTTACACTACTACGCAAGCTGCAAATTTGAATTCACTTCTTCGGTTAACTGAATTGCTAAATTCTATACGAGAAGTATCGGTGATTGCGATGTTGGCTTATTTCAGTGTTATAAGGCTGGAGTTAGTCAACTATGGGATTCCATTGCCGAGAAAAGCACTGAATATGTACGTTGCTCTTGCAAAAACGCAGTTTCAATTAAGTTTTTATTATCACGTACGTCACCAGTGATGCGCACGTGCATGTGTGACAACCACTCGCACTGGGTAAGATGTCTTTGCGAGGCTTTGTGTGAACAAACGCCATTTGCACACGTCTTCTCCGATCGAATGCTGTCCCCGGAAGTAGTGCCGCCGCCGGAAAGTACCGAACGTGACGTCACGCCGAAGTGAACGTGGGCTTACAGACGCAACGCTATTAAATTAATTCGAAGGCTGAAAACAAGTAGTGTATTGCTTTTGTAATCAAAGACAGTTTGAGCATAATGAAGCAAGAATTCACAGTCGATCAATTTGTTTACATTTGCCAGACCAGTGCGGGAATGTACGCGTGATTTTTCAGTGTTGCCGTTAGTTTTATAGCAAAAGTTTAGATGTACTTGTCATCAAGAAGTATTCTTCAGACTGACAAATTTATATTATAAGTTAGTGAGCTTTTATCGGAGAGCGAATGTTTTGAATGTTTCTGTGGCTGCGTAGATTTGTTTAGTTAGTGCTAAAATGCATGTCTCTCGGAGCCGTAATCTTGTGAGGTCACCGTATCTGGAATATTCTTGTGCATTCCTACTGCGCAATGTTTAGAAGCCAAGAGGGTGATGGAAAGTTCAAGATTGGTCTAAGCATGTCTAGTTATGCGCACTTAGCAGTGTTTTTACGTCATTCAGCACGGTGACGTGATTTTTGGTTTCTGAACGGTTTGAGGAGACGGAACTTTTGTAGGAAGTTCTAGAACCTCTCGAGAGCCTATAATTATGAAGAGAGTGAGAGAGGCAGAGAGGGAGCCTGCAGACCGAGTCTCACCTTGATGCTAGAGTAAGCTATGAGAGAGTCAGAGAGTCGTAGCGCTGATAGGCTAGCCTAGACGGCGGGCCAGACCACATTCTCATGCCAGAGAATAAACTTCTCTTCAAAGCCTACCTTGCCGTGCTGACAGCTGTTCTTCAGTTGTTGCCTTCGAAACTACAGCCATTAGCAAGGGGTTTCTTGACTTACGACGTACCAGTGTCGTGAACAGTGGGAAACTACGCCTGTAGACTCTAGCACAGACGACGACCAAGCGAGATCCTTGCAGAAGCGGCCTTGACATTGCCGAGG
>JAWQFJ010023842.1:0-17500 GCA_034096865.1 Theodoxus fluviatilis | reverse complement strand
ATTGTTCATGAGATCGAACCCAACGTCTTTGGGACTTGCGGGTGTTCACAGTCCCGCGCTCTATCCCCACGTCTACTGACTCACATGACATCATAGTGAGTCGTTAACGTATATATATGATCCGCGTTGGTCACCCAAAAATGCGAGCATAGGACGAAGGCCGACTCAAACTTACGAGGACCTAAAAAAGTCACTTCAAAGTCAAATTTGGTCACGAAAAATACCCTACTACCCCTTCCCAACCGTCCCAACTCCACACAAGGATCAAAGCGATCTCGATACACCCGATTTCGTCTCTGATATCGCTGACGAAAACTCTAGTGAATGATCGCCGCCATGTTTACCTCCCAACTAAGGGACTTTAGAGCTGCTCCGACCACCTCTAAATTATTCCCGCTAACTTAGCTGTCAGGTAGTCAAACTGGCGCACGAGCAACCCAGTTAAGCTATCCGGCGCTGATTTAGCTGGTAGGTTGCGTTTTAGCTGACAGCTAGCCGATAACGGCTTGTTGAGCAACCGGCCCCAGTGCGTGAATAACGCTTATCGAAAACGATCACCAGCGTTTGTGAACTTTGACTACCCGGCGCAAGCTGGAGAACCCCTGCACAACAGGACATTGCAAGAGAAGAGTGCAACAGATACATCTGAACAGAAGTTTGCTTTGCACATTTCAGTTTGTACGTCTGCTTTCTTGAAACCTTCACGAACTTACAGGCACTGTTTAGTAGGAATCTCACGATATTTGCATGTGAGAAATTATGTCCAGCTGCCTGCTGCAAGAGCAGCAAATGTGCTTCCTCTAGCGTCCTGTACTGTACTGTTGTGTACAGTAGTGTGGTGTGCAGTGCTGTAGCGTCCTGTACTGCACTGTTAAGTATAGTAGTGTAATGTGCAGTGCTGTAGCGTCCTGTACTGCACTTTTGTGTGCAGTAGTGTGGTGTGCAGTGCTGTAGCGTCCTGTACAGTACTGTTGTGTACAGTAGTGTGGTGTGCATTGCTGTAGCGTCCTGTACTGCAATTTTGTGTGCAGTAGTGTGGTGTGCAGTGCTGTAGCGTCCTGTACTGCACTGTTGTGTACAGGTCACAGAAAAATATTACTGCGGTTATATATTTATGACGGCACGTAACTGCTTTTTATGTTTTCTTTTGTGTAGATTGTGTTCGATCAAAGTTGAAAGCACCCGTTCCCATTAGTTTCGACTGTTGGAGCTAGAATTACCTCCCTTCGTTTACTGGACGCCAACATGGAAAGTTCCGCGCAGCCCGACGCAGTTGTCTTCCCTTGCGTCCTGCAAGCGTCTTCGGTCTGACTCCAACACAACTCCATGAAGGCACACTGTCTGTCTACAGACATGCATCCAGTCCCAATGAACACTCACTGTCTGTCTACAGACATGCATCCAGTCCCAATGAACACACTCTGTCTGTCTACAGACATGCATCCAGTCCCAATGAACACACTCTGTCTGTCTAGAGACATGCATCCAGTCCCAATGAACACACACTGCCTGTGTACAGACACACGCATCCAGTCCCAATGAACACACACTGCCTGTGTACAGACACACGCATCCAGTCCCAATGAACACACACTGTCTGTCTAGAGACATGCACCCAGTCCCAATGAACACACATTGACTGTCTACAGACACGCATCCAGTCCCAATGAACACACTCTGTCTGTCTAGAGACATGCATCCAGTCCCAATGAACACACTGTCTGTCTACAGACATGCACCCAGTCCCAATGAACACACACTGTCTGTCTACAGACATACACATCCAGTCCCAATGAACACACACTGTCTGTCTACAGACATGCATCCAGTCTCAATGAACACTCACTGTCTGTCTACAGACATGCATCCAGTCCCAATAAATACACACTGCCTGTGTACAGACAGACGCATCCAGTCCCAATGAACACACACACACGCATCCAGTCCCAATGAACACACTCTGTCTGTCTACAGACATGCATCCAGTCCCAATGAACACACACTGTCTGTCTACAGACATGCATCCAGTCCCAATGAACACACTGTCTGTCTACAGACATGCATCCAGTCCCAACGAACACACACTGTCTGTCTACAGACATACACATCCAGTCCCAATGAACACACACTGTCTGTCTACAGACATGCATCCAGTCTCAATGAACACTCACTGTCTGTCTACAGACATGCATCCAGTCTCAATGAACACTCACTCTCTGTCTACAGACATGCATCCAGTCCCAATGAACACACACTGTCTGTCTACAGACATGCATCCAGTCCCAATGAACACACACTGCCTGTCTACAGACATGCATCCAGTCCCAATGAACACACACGGTCTGTCTGCAGACATGCATCCAGTCCCAATGAACACACACTGCCTGTCTACAGACATGCATCCAGTCCCAATGACCACACACTGTCTGTCTACAGACATGCATTCAGTCCCAACGAACACACACTGTCTGTCTACAGACACACATCCAGTCCCAATAAACACACACTGTCTGTCTACGGACACACGCATCCAGTCCCAATGTACACACAATGTCTGTCTACAGCCATGCATCCAGTCCCAATGAACACACACTGTCTGTCTACAGACACACACATCCAGTCCCAATGAACACTCATGCTCTGTCTACAGACATGCATTCAGTCCTAATTATTACACACTGTCTGTCTACAGACATGCATCCAGTCCCAACGTACACACACGCTCTGTCTACAGACATGCATCCAGTCCCAATGAACACACACTGTCTGTCTTCAGACACACGCATCCAGTCCCAATGAACACACTCTGTCTGTCTACAGACATGCATCCAGTCCCAATAAACACACACTGCCTGTGTACAGACAGACGCATCCAGTCCCAATGAACACACACACACGCATCCAGTCCCAATGAACACACTCTGTCTGTCTACAGACATGCATCCAGTCCCAATGAACACACACTGCCTGTGTACAGACACACGCATCCAGTCCCAATGAACACACACTGCCTGTGTACAGACACACGCATCCAGTCCCAATGAACACACACTGTCTGTCTAGAGACATGCACCCAGTCCCAATGAATACACATTGACTGTCTACAGACACGCATCCAGTCCCAATGAACACTCACTGTCTGTCTACAGACATGCATCCAGTCCCAATGAACACACACTGTCTGTCTACATACATGTATCCAGTCCCAATGAACACACACTGACTGTCTACAGACACATACATCCAGTCCCAATGAACACTCACTGTCTGTCTACAGACATGCATCCAGTCCCAATGACCACTCACTGTCTGTCTAGAGACATGCATCCAGTCCCAATGAACACACACTGTCTGTCTACAGACATGCATCCAGTCCCAATGAACACACACTGTCTGTCTACAGACACACACATCCAGTCCCAATGAACACTCATGCTCTGTCTACAGACATGCATCCAGTCCCAATGAACACACCCTGTCTGTCTACAGACATGCATCCAGTCCCAATGAACACTCACTGTCTGTCTACAGACACGCATCCAGTCCTAATGAACACACACTGTCTGTCTACAGACATACCTCCAGTCCCAATGAACACACTCTGTCTGTCCACAGACACACGCATCCAGTCCCAATGAACACACACTGTCTGTTTACAGACACACGCATCCGGTCCCAATGCACACACACTGTCTGTCTACAGACACACGCATCCAGTCCCAATGAACACTCCCTGTCTATCTACAGACATGCCTCCAGTCCCAATGAACACACTCTGTCTGTCCACAGACACACGCATCCAGTCCCAATGAACACACACTGTCTACACACATACGCCTTCAGTCCCAATGAACACTCACTGTTTGTCTACAGACATGCATCCAGTCCCAATGAACACACTCTGTCTGTCCACAGACACACGCATCCAGTCCCAATGAACACACACTGTCTGTCTACAGACATGCATCCAGTCCCAATGAACACACACTGTCTGTCTACAGACACACATCCAGTCCCGATGAACACACATTGTCTGTCTACAGATATGCATTCAGTCCCAATGAACACTCACTGTCTGTCTACAGACACACGCATCCAGTCCCAATGAACACACTGTCTGTCCACAGACACAGCCATCGAGTCTCAGTGAACATGCACTGGTTGTCTACAGACACATCTATCCAGTCCCAATGAACACACACTATTTATCTACAGACACATTCATCCAGTCCCAATTAATATGCTCTGGTTGTCTACAGACTCATGCATCCAGTCACAATGAACACACACTGACTGTTTACCGACACATGCATCAAGTCGCAATGAACACACACTGTCTACAGACACATGCATCCAGTCCCAATGAACACACACTGTCTACAGATACATGCATCAAGTCCCAATGAACACACACTGTCTACAGACACATGCATCAAGTCTCAATGAACACACACTGTCTACAGACACATGCATCAAGTTCCAATGAACACACACTGTCTACAGACACACTCATCTGTCCTAAAGAACACACACTGTCTACAGACACACTCATCTGTCCTAAAGAACACACACTGTCTACAGACACATGCATCGTCCCAATGAACACACACTGTCTACAGACACATGCATCAAGTTCCAATGAATACGCACTGTCTTCAGACACACTCATCTGTCACAATGAGCACACACTGTCTGCAGACACATACATCAAGTCCCAATGAACATACTCTGTCTACAGACAAACGCATCTGTCCTAATGAACACACACTGTCCACATACACATTTATCGAGTTTTAATGAACACACATTGTCTACAGACACACGCATCAAGTCCGTATGAACACACACTGTAAGTCTACAGATACATGCATCGAGTTCCAATGAACACACACAGTCCACAAAAACATTTAGCGTGTTCTAATGAACACACATGTTTGTCTACAGACACATACATCGAAACCCAATAAATGCATATTACCAACAGACACATGCATCGAGTCCGTATGAACACACACTGTAAGTCTACAGATACATGCATCGAGTCCGTATGAACACACACTCTAAGTCTACAAATACACGCATCGAGTCCGTATGAACACACACTAAGTCTACAGATACACGCATCGAGTCCGTATGAACACACACTGTAAGTCTACAGATACACGCATCGAGTCCGTATGAACACACACTGTAAGTCTATCGATACACGCATCGAGTGCCAATGAATACACACTGTCCACAGACACATTCATCGAGTTTTAATGAACACACACTGTATGTCTACAGACACACGCATCAAGTCCGTATGAACACACAATGTAAGTCTACAGATACACGCATCGAGTTCCAATGAACACACACAGTCCACAAAAACATTTAGCGTGTTCTAATGAACACACATGTTTGTCTACAGACACATACATCGAAACCCAATAAATGCATATTACCGACAGACACATGCATCGAGTCCGTATGAACACACACTGTAAGTCTACAGATACATGCATCGAGTCCGTATGAACACACACTAAGTCTACAAATACACGCATCGAGTCCGTATGAACACACATTAAGTCTACAGATACACGCATCGAGTCCGTATGAACACACACTGTAAGTCTACAGATACACGCATCGAGTCCGTATGAACACACACTGTAAGTCTACAGATACACGCATCGAGTCCGTATGAACACACACTGTAAGTCTACAGATACACGCATCGAGTCCGTATGAACACACACTGTAAGTCTACAGATACACGCATCGAGTCCGTATGAACACACACTGTAAGTCTACAGATACACGCATCGAGTCCGTATGAACACACACTGTAAGTCTACAGATACACGCATCGAGTCCGTATGAACACACACTGTAAGTCTACAGATACACGCATCGAGTCCGTATGAACACACACTGTAAGTCTACAGATACACGCATCGAGTCCGTATGAACACACACTGTAAGTCTACAGATACACGCATCGAGTCCGTATGAACACACACTGTAAGTCTACAAATACACGCATCGAGTCCGTATGAACACACACTAAGTCTACAGATACACGCATCGAGTCCGTATGAACACACACTGTAAGTCCGTATGCATATTACCGACAGATACATGCATCGAGTCCGTATGAACACACACTGTAAGGCTACAAATACACGCATCGAGTCCGTATGAACACACACTAAGTCTACAGATACACGCATCGAGTCCGTATGAACACACACTAAGTCTACAGATACACGCATCGAGTCCGTATGATCCGTATGAACACACACTGTAAGTCTACAGATACACGCATCGAGTCCGTATGAACACACACTGTAAGTCTATCGATACACGCATCGAGTGCCAATGAATACACACTGTCCACAGACACATTCATCGAGTTTTAATGAACACACACTGTATGTCTACAGACACACGCATCAAGTCCGTATGAACACACAATGTAAGTCTACAGATACACGCATCGAGTTCCAATGAACACACACAGTCCACAAAAACATTTAGCGTGTTCTAATGAACACACATGTTTGTCTACAGACACATACATCGAAACCCAATAAATGCATATTACCGACAGACACATGCATCGAGTCCGTATGAACACACACTGTAAGTCTACAGATACATGCATCGAGTCCGTATGAACACACACTAAGTCTACAAATACACGCATCGAGTCCGTATGAACACACACTAAGTCTACAGATACACGCATCGAGTCCGTATGAACACACACTGTAAGTCTACAGATACACGCATCGAGTCCGTATGAACACACACTGTAAGTCTACAGATACACGCATCGAGTCCGTATGAACACACACTGTAAGTCTATCGATACACGCATCGAGTCCCAATGAACACACACTGTCCACAGACACATTCATCGAGTTTTAATGAACACACACTGTATGTCTACAGACACACGCAGCGAGTCCGTATGAACAAACAAGTCTGTCTAGAGACGAAAGGTATTGGAAAAAAAGTTCAGAGATAAGTGCCAAAGTTTTTACCTGATTCAATTTGTCTACGCAGACGCTCGTTGTGAACGTCCATTTCTTACTTATTTAATTTAAATCTTAATTTAAAAACTTCAGAAGGAAACGTGCCTCTGGCCCAGTGAGAGGTTCGCGTATACTGCGTGAGAATTGCTTCCGAGAAAACTGTCCCTGAAGAGTTGTCTCCCTCTACACGCATTCTTCACGCACCTTCCATTTCACTTTGTGACGTCATAGTGGGTCCTTCTCGTCTGTCCGTGGGTTGCGGTGCAGGAGATGACGTCTGCACTGACGACACGACAGCTGCTAGTCGAGCATTGAGGCTCGCAGTTTCTCCAACAACACGACTCGTATCCGAGTTCGCCACGGACAGCATTCTGTAAACCCGAGTCAGTGGCTGCGCTCGATTTGTCCGCCTGAATCCGCCGGCGGGCGAGACGGGGCACCGACGGGTTTTTTGTTGCGCTCGATTTGTTCAGGTGGCGTCACTAGCGGATCACTCGGCGACCGCCGCGTCCGCCCTCAGGTTTTCTGAGGCGAACGAAGATCCAAGATGGCGACGACCAGACTATGGTTTATGTTTTGTGACGCTTCGACACTGAAAATATTCGATAAATCGTTCTCCACTGACTCATGTGTGCCTTAATTTGTCACCTCGCTGCAATCTCCGCTGGATAATTGATGTAGATTACGATTTTCTTTCTTTATTGTGTGCACGATGTGTGGTTGACGGTGAGAAATCATGCATTAAGTTCGAATTGAAAATTCGAACTCGCAAAGGGACGTAACTCTACATTATGACCTTCCTTTGCGTAAAGGAAAATCGCTTGAGTGCGTGGTCTTAGTGAATAATTATAGGGTCTTTGACTGCACCTAGGCTCAGGAGTCACTTATCAGGGCACATGTAGTGGTAATGAAAATGTTCAATTTACACAATAACCTCAAACCTTACCATAAACCAAGAAGACAGCACATTTAGTCATCATCGCTACCGCTGTCTATAGTAACTTGCAAACACCACAATTGTGCCGCCATGTTGATCAGCCGAAAGCGCTCGATTTACACGAAAGCTGTCGAAACGCCACTCACGTCACGGGGACTGCCGGTCACGTGGCGGCCGACGGATTCAGGCGGATAAATCGAGCGCAGCCAGTATTGACTGGCACAGTTCGCAATGAATGCGTGATAGGCTTGACCCTTCGCATTACAGCCTTGCGCCAAAAATAGTTCGTTCTGATACTATTTCTCTCTCCACTTTTTACAGAAATCATTCAGATGTTAAAACTTGTTTCCATTTCAACACAAACATTTTGTTGCATCGAATAAACGTTTGATTGTTGTCTCAACAAGAGTAAGTTAAGAGTTTTGTGCGAAATAGTCTTAGAACTACTTTAACGGCGTATGTCAGGGAGCACATCGGCTATCCCACAACCCTCTCGTGTGACCTACGTTTGCATAAATTGGCCGAAAACTTTCCATCACGTGATGTTAACAGTGCTAGAGATACATTTGCCGGTAGGCGAAATCTCTAGTTTACTAGAATGCACGGACAGTGCAACACTGACAGTGTGGTCAAAGGGGAGATAACTCTTTACAAGAGTTACTTCCCTTGCAACAGCATTTGGCGTCCCTGGTCGGGGAGCGTGGAAAGGCTCAATCGTCAGTTGCAAAGTGGAGACACACTCCATGAAATCTGGTCTGAAACGTCTTTTATCACACAACAAGGGACATCTGTCCATGTTGCTGATACATGCACACAAAGACACACACACACACACACACACACACACACACACACACACACACACACACACACACACACACACACACACACACACACACACACACTCACACACACACACGTTTACACGTTCCGTTTCCGAAGAAGGCGTTCCGGCGCATCAATTTATCTGTGAGTTCGCATGTGGCTCCACAACTCCAGTCTGGAGGCATATAGTCTGTGACAGTGGGTCACTGAATCTCGGTCGCTGCTGGTGTAGGTCGATGGCGCTGCTCTCTTGCGGTGATGAGTTTTTGAGGACTAGCCTCTTCGAAGCGGGTGGCAGCTTGGTGGACCATGACTCGCCAGCGTTCTCGATTTCAAGCACATTCCTCCAACTCCCTTGGTTTGATAATGCACCAGTTGAGACTGTCTTTGATTGAGTCTTTGTAGAGTTTTTTGGGGCCACCTTGGCATCTCTTGCCACACTCAAGTTCGCCATACAGTAGACGTCTGGGCATGCGGTGTTCCTCCAAGCGAATGACATGCCCCACTCACCAGAGTTGGGCCTTGATGATCATGGAATCGCTGCTGGTGCACCCAGCCTGGTCCAGAACCTCCATGTTACTAACGTGGTCTCGCCACCGGATGCATAGGATGGAGCGGAGTGTTCGCAGGTGGAACATTTCCAGCTTTCTGAGGTGACGTCAAAGTTCTCGGGGTCAAGGGACAGACAGGAGAAATAGTTGACATTTCTAAGTTGGTGTGCATGTATGCCTGTTCATGTGTGTGTGCGCGCGCGTGTGTGTATGCACGCGGAAGCGCACGCTTACGCCCGCGCATGCGTGTGTGTGTTTGCGTCTAAATATCTGTGTGTGTGTGTGTGTGTGTGTGTGTGTGTGTGTGTGTGTGTTTGCTTATGTGCATGCGTGCGTGCGCATTTTTCTTTGTTGACGTGCTTGCATGCAACCGTGTGTGTGTGTGTGTGTGTGTGTGTGTGTGTGTGTGTGTGCGTGTGCGTGTGCGTGTGTGTGTGTGTGTGTGTGTGCGTGTGTGTGAAGCCATTTCGTTGAAAGTCATGGAACTTTCTTTCTGAATTATGACAGTAAAAAACAGGCGAGGCGGCATCTGGCAGAGTCGCTCACTACAAGCACAGCTGTGCCGCAAAAGCCCCTTCTTGTTTCCCTTGGACGCTGGACGGTAAAGTAAACAAGCTTTCTTGTTTCCCTTAGACGCTGGACGGTAAAGTACACAAGCTTTCTTGTTTCTGTTTTGATCACAACTGATATGTTATGGCGCTCGATCGCCTCATGCAGACACGCTGCAGTGAGAGTAGCGAGAATCAAAGTGTAACAAACACAGCCGAAGCCCTGCGTGGGACAGATAGGAAAAAAATGTAAGACCACAGGCGGGGACTGAACCCGCGACCTTTCGGTTAGCGCCAGAAATGCTCCACCAGCTGAGCTACCATGGTCCGTGTTGTCTTCTCCTATCTACAATGCCCTGTATCAGCGGCTGCTGTCTCGGTCTAACATGCCCGTATGACCCCAATCCCAATATTTAGTTTTGTTCGTCTTTCCCAGCTGTTATCGGTCTGTCCCTAGTCACCCAGTCTATCCTGAGAGTCTTGAAGGTAAAGTTCGCCTCATGCAGATATACGCTGCGAGCGACATTAGCGATAATCAATTTTCACGTAAGAGATTTTGATATTTCGCACAATCAAAACACAATTTCGGTGATCTGCATCTTTCACAAATGAACGTGTGCTTGTTGGGCTGCGCTCCCTGGAGACTCGTAAATAATTAAGAAACTTAAGGGTTGCAACTCTTTCGCATCCTCCCTTTTGTACATGACGCCTACGAAAGAGTTCAAGAGCTTCCTGTGTAGTGTCTCTGACGTCATTGTGAGGACGGTGCGATGCCAAACGATGACGTCCAAATCCGTGACGTGTCACGCATTTGCATGCAACGTGGAACCCTCCAATGCAAGAAGCAAGGCCTGCAGAGTTATCTCCCTCTCACACGCAGTTTCCACGCAGCTTCAGTCCTGCGTTTCCTCTATTCCTCGTCTGGGTGTGTCCTCCTCGTCTCCGTGTGTCCTCCTCGTCTGGGTGTGTCCTTCTCGTCTGGGTGTGTCCTCCTCGTCTGGGTGTGTCCTCCTCGTCTCCGTGTGTCCTCCTCGTCTCCGTGTGTCCTCCTCGTCTCCGTGTGTCCTCCTCGTCTGGGTGTGTCCTCCTCGTCTGGGTGTGTCCTCCTCGTCTGGGTGTGTCCTCCTCGTCTGGGTGTGTCCTCCTCGTCTCCATGTGTCCTCCTCGTCTGCGTGTGTCCTCCTCGTCTCGGTGTGTCCTCCTCGTCTCGGTGTGTCCTCCTCGTCTCCCTATGTCCTCCTCGTCTGGGTGTGTCCTCCTCGTCTCCCTATGTCCTCCTCGTCTGGGCGTGTCCTCCTCGTCTCGGTGTGTCCTCCTCGTCTCGGTGTGTCCTCCTCGTCTGGGTGTGTCCTCCTCGTCTCGGTGTGTCCTCCTCGTCTGGGTGTGTCCTCCTCGTCTGGGTGTGTCCTCCTCGTCTGGGTGTGTCCTCCTCGTCTCCCTATGTCCTCCTCGTCTGGGTGTGTCCTCCTCGTCTCCATGTGTCCTCCTCGTCTGGGTGTGTCCTCCTCGTCTGGGTGTGTCCTCCTCGTCTGGGTGTGTCCTCCTCGTCTGGGTGTGTCCTCCTCGTCTGGGTGTGTCCTCCTCGTCTCCCTATGTCCTCCTCGTCTGGGTGTGTCCTCCTCGTCTGGGTGTGTCCTCCTCGTCTGGGTGTGTCCTCCTCGTCTTGGTGTGTCCTCCTCGTCTGGGTGTGTCCTCCTCGTCTCCCTATGTCCTCCTCGTCTGGGTGTGTCCTCCTCGTCTCCATGTGTCCTCCTCGTCTGGGTGTGTCCTCCTCGTCTCCCTGTGTCCTCCTCGTCTCCCTATGTCCTCCTCGTCTGGGTGTGTCCTCTTCGTCTGGGTGTGTCCTCCTCGTCTGGGTGTGTCCTCTTCGTCTGGGTGTGTCCTCCTCGTCTGGGTGTGTCCTCCTCGTCTCCCTATGTCCTCCTCGTCTCCCTATGTCCTCCTCGTCTCCCTATGTCCTCCTCGTCTCCCTATGTCCTCCTCGTCTCCCTATGTCCTCCTCGTCTGGGTGTGTCCTCCTCGTCTGGGTGTGTCCTCCTCGTCTGGGTGTGTCCTCCTCGTCTCCGTGTGTCCTCCTCGTCTGGGTGTGTCCTCCTCGTCTCGGTGTGTCCTCCTCGTCTGGGTGTGTCCTCCTCGTCTGGGTGTGTCCTCCTCGTCTGGGTGTATTCTCCTCGTCTGGGTGTGTCATCCTCGTCTCCGTGTGTCCTCCTCATCTCGGTGTGTCCTCCTCGTCTCGGTGTGTCCTCCTCGTCTGAGTGTGTCCTCCTCGTCTCCGTGTGTCCTCCTCATCTGGGTGTGTCCTCCTCGTCTCGGTGTGTCCTCCTCGTCTCCATGTGTCCTCCTCGTCTGGGTGTGTCCTCCTCGTCTCGGTGTGTCCTCCTCGTCTCCGTGTGTCCTCCTCGTCTGGGTGTGTCCTCCTCGTCTCCGTGTGTCCTCCTCGTCTCAGTGTGTCCTTCTCGTCTCGGTGTCTCCTCCTCGTCTCCGTGTGTCCTCCTCGTCTGGGTGTGTCCTCCTCGTCTGTGTGTGTCCTCCTCGTCTCGGTGTGTCCTCCTCGTCTCGGTGTGTCCTCCTCGTCTCGGTGTGTCCTCCTCGTCTCAGTGTGTCCTCCTCGTCTCGGTGTGTCCTCCTCGTCTCCGTGTGTCCTCCTCGTCTCAGTGTGTCCTCCTCGTCTCGGTGTGTCCTCCTCGTCTCCGTGTGTCCTCCTCGTCTCAGTGTGTCCTCCTCGTCTCGGTGTCTCCTCCTCGTCTCCGTGTGTCCTCCTCGTCTGGGTGTGTCCTCCTCGTCTCCGTGTGTCCTCCTCGTCTGTCCGTAGCCTGCAGGCGTTTGAAGCTGTGCGGATCCTAGAGTTGCATCACCAAGCAAGCAGCATTACTCGCAAGGCCTCTCCCTATCCAGGAATGAATAGAGGACCTGTGAGGGCAGTGGAGGAACGCTGCAATGTGAATATCGCTTGATGAAGCATGGAGCCAGCATTGGACTGGAATCCTCTGCAGGGAGTGGAGATGTGCTGGTGCCTGACTGTGAGTGTCGTCACTGTCTCTCTGTGTGTCGTCACTGTCACTGTGTGTGTCGTCAGTGCCAGGGAAGGACTGATCGAGTGGCAGCCTCTCTCTCCTTTGCGGTTCTCGCATAATTGCATCCATCATTGTAGCCCTTAAGGAGGAAGATGGGAGCTGTGATAAGGGGCACCTGATTGCACACTGCAGTGCAGATAACTTTTCTCGTCTTGTGTTTGCACAGGTGATGAATCTTTTGCCCCCTTCACAGCGGCTGCCCAAAGAGACTGGCATGCAGGTATCGGGATCTCCTCACAATGCAAACGAGATTCCTGACACCACGGCAGTACCAAAAAGATTATCAGAGTCATTGCAAGGCTCTGTGGCCGAATGGTCAGAGCCCTCGACCAATTGTTCCTTGCGATCCTTGGGTGCGGCGTTCGAAGCCATGTGCATGTCTAAATCGAATCCGTGAACAGGGTACCTCACTCACTGTTTTTGGTCATCCGGGAGTCAAACGGGCACCTGTGAGGGCTGGACTGGAAAGTTGTGAAACTTAACTTTGACGTTCTATTCCGTCGCCTCGTCGAATGCAACTTATGGAGATGAGTTGGTGTGGGAAAGATCAGAAGAGGAGTCCAGTGACCAGGGGAGATAAGCCTTCCGTTGGGCCACCGTCAGTGTGTGGAAAGCTGTAGTGACCAAGTAAGGACCTGCACTGCCTACACTTTCGCGACTCCTTCCAGCAAGAGTCCGCCAAGGCCGATAACCACAATAGAAGTATATGTTAAGTCTCAGCCAAACATAACAACTCTGTGAGCGGGGCCAGTAATAGATGTCATGTGACTGACAGCATTACTTTCCTCTAAATAAGCACCGGATTGACACAGTCAGGAGGTTTCTTTCTTTCTTTCTTTCTTTCTTTCTTTCTTTCTTTCCTTCTTTTTTCTTTCTTTCATTCTTTTTTCTTTCTTTCCTTCTTTCTTTCTCTCCTTCTTTCTTTCTGTCTTTCTTTCTTTTTTCTTTCTTTCTTTCTTTCTTTTTTTCTTTCTTTCTTTCTTTCTTTCTTTCTTTTTTCTTTCTTTCTTTCTTTCTTTCTTTCTTTTTCTTTCTTTCTTTCTTTCTTTCTTTCTTTCTTTCTTTCTTTCTTTCTTTCTTTCTTTCTTTCTTTCTTTCTTTCTTTCTTCTTCTTCTTTCTTTCCTTCCTTCCTTCCTTCCTTCCTTCTTTCTTTCTTTCTTTCTTTCCTTCTTTCCTTTTTTCTTTCTTTCTTTCTTTCTTTCTTTCTTTCTTTCTTTCTTTCTTTCTTTCTTTCTTTCTTTCTTTCTTTCCTTCTTTCATTCTTTCTTTCTTTCTTCTTTCTTTCTTTCTTTCTTTCGTTATTTCTTATTCTTTCCTTCCTACCTTCCTTCCTTCCTTCCTTCTTTTCTTCAATCATTCATTCTTTCTTTCTTTCTTTCTTCCTTTCTTTTCCAAAATACTACACCATATTTCTGTGGCTGTCAAAAACAACCAGCTATCAGCGGATGTCAGACGTGAACCTTGCGAAGTAAATGCCATGACGGCTGAGCTTGCTGAATGGAGTGAAAATCTCAAATTTCTCACGTGACCCGGTACACCCATCGCTGCAAATCTCGCCGCATCTCGATTTGACCGAGCTACCAGACCGACTCAGCTTGTGAGAGCCCGTCACATGAGCACCCTCACGCTTCTTCCCAGGCCCGCCCCCCCCCCCCTCCCCCCACCAGCTGTGACGCACTGTCGTGCAGACTGTGCCTGTCAAATCAGTTCCTCAGGACACTTACTTTCTTGCCTTCGTTACAATCACAAAGCCATAACACGAGCGTATTGTGGCTGCAGTGAAGCAGAAAGATACTGAGGCGAACCTAGGCAACACATGTGCAGGCAGTCTCCTCGTAGCCAGTGCGTGTGTGCACGACGGAGAGCTGACTGCTGAGGAAGGTCCGCGCTCCGCAGGTACTTCGCGTCGTTCCCTCCAAGACCGGATCATCTCGCTGACCACGGGCTTCATCTTTGGTTCCTCCCTGTGGCGAAGGTTCCAGAGTCTCCAGCAATGCCGCCCTGGGTCCTGGTGGTGGTGCTGCTGGTGCTGCTGGAGGAGTCCGCAAGGGCACGTGAGTCTGTGACTGCTGTCAGATGAAGTCTGTGCGCCTGCATCAGAATACACGCTCATACTCGCAAATAGGCATGGACGCAGGCAGGCAGGCGCGCACAGAAAGAGAATGAGAGAGAGAGAGAGAAAGAGAGAGAGAGAGAGAGAGAGAGAGAAAGAGAAAGAGAAACAGACAGAGAGAGAAAGAGAGAGAGACTGAGAGAGAGACTGAGAGAGAGACTGAGAGAGAGACAGAGAGAGAGAAATTGACACAGAGAGATTGACACAGAGAGAATGACACACAGAGAGAGAACGACACACAGAGAGAGAACGACAGAAAGACAGACAGACAGACAGACAGACAGACAGACACACACCCAGACAGACAGACAGACACACACCCAGACACATACCCAGACAGACAGACACACACCCAGACAGACAGACACCCAGACAGACAGACAGGCACACAGACACAGAGAGAGAGACAGACAGACAGATTGACAGACAGACAGACAGACGTTCCTTACCTTTGAGGAAGTTGTAAAGCATCTTCAGCTCCCACTCGGTCTTGAGATAGACAAGCTCTCCACCGACTGAGCGACAGAATTCCCTGGCCTGTGGCCACGGGAGACTGACGTTTCACTTGAGCACGCACATTTTCGTGCAAGGGAGCGGGCTTCCCCCGAAGGCAGACAGACAGATAGACAGACAGACAGACAGACAGACAGACAGACAGGCAGACAATCAGAGGCTGTAGCCCGCTCGCCAATCAGATGCTGTAGCCCGCTCGCCAATCAGAGGCTGTAGCCCGCTCGCTTGTGTGACCGGCGAGCTTGACTCTCTCCGACACTCCTTTCCTCGGACGAGTTCACTTGTGTGACCCGTCTCTGGAAGTTTTTCCAAGCTTCTGTGCTGCATTTCACGATGAAAAACCGCCCAATATTTCCCCATCATCGGACTGCTTTGACAAACCAGAATCTAGCAGACGAGCCGCTATGCAGGCTGCATGCAGCGCAATCCACTACCATGTGTTGCTTGTCGCTCCACAGGAGTCGCCTCCTCTGACAAGCCTACGGCATGTTCGGTGTTCTCAGTCTCCTTTTCCCGCCTCCTCTCCTCCCTCAGTACCGCGAAAAGTTCAGAGAGAATCTGAGAGAGTTCAGGACTAGTTCAGTCTACGTCATCTTTGGGTACCGACGCCTCCGTGTATGTTGTAAGAGAGGATGGCGCGGGCCAGTTTTGAGTTAATGCGTAATGGCATAGTGGGACTGACAGAGGTCGAACTGCTTTTGTTGATCTTTCTACACACTCTTAACTGGTTGGCGTGTTTTTCGGGAATTTCACGAACACTGGACGGAATTCTCGCCTCGACCATGGCAGAAGGCAAAAGTGAGTCTCGAATCTGATCGAACAACACCAGTAAAGCCTGTTGCACGCGAGGCGATTCCACACGTTCCACACATTCCACACGTTCCACACGTTCCACACATTCCACACGTTCCACACGTTTCACACGTTTCACACGTTCCACACAATCCATACATTCCACACGATCCACACGTTCCACACGTTCCACACATTCCACACGCTCCAAACGTTTCACGCGCTCCACACATTCCACACGCTCCACACATTCCACACGCTTCACACTGACGCTGTGCACTCGACGCTTCATGTGCTGTGCTTCTCGCTTCCCAAACGTGTAGACAGCGATTCTGCCAAGCCGCCCAGCCTCGTGTCGATTGGAACATAAACTGTATTGTTCTGCGTTGAGTCGCTAGCGTCATTCAAACATTATCCAGTCGCTGCGCATTTTATTGACGCCACTTTGCCAGCACCAACGAATAATTTTGAGATGGCATTTACTATGAGCGAGCCCGAGATGGCGACGCTGACCAAGCTATACAGGGAGTGGAAAAATCTTGACATGTTCACTCGCCTCTGCGCGAAGCAAGGTGCTGTGAACGTGTACAAGCTAATCGTTCAGTGTTGCCAGCGACTGTACCGAGCGTTCAGTCGCGAGCAACATCGAGAGCGAGGCGTGAGGCTTCGTGTACAGCGGGTTTCTCGTATTTCAGGCCTCAATACCACGTGCGTTGCCTTCGGGGGAAGCCCGCTCCCTTGCACGAAAATGTGCGTGCTCAAGGGAAACGTCAGTCTCCCGTGGCCAGAGGCCAGGGAATTCTGTCGCTCAGTCGGTGGAGAGCTTGTCATTCTCAAGACCGAGTGGGAGCTGAAGATGCTTTACAACTTCCTCAAAGGTAAGGAACGTTTACTTTGAAGGCTCGCCCATGTATATCTATGGGACACATAATTTTTTTTCATCATGGTGGTGGTGGAACATAGTAATCAAGTTGTACCAAGCTCCCAGGCAAACTTACCAACCTCGTCATGGAGATGGTGGCTGGACCTGTTTGCTGTGGCTCAAGGTGCCAGGCAAACTTACCAACCTCGTCATGGACCCAAGTAGATGATGTGGTGCTTTGGGACAGAAACCACAGACT
>JAWQFJ010023841.1:25000-43835 GCA_034096865.1 Theodoxus fluviatilis | reverse complement strand
AAAAAGAATATCCGAACCATAGAAATAAAATATAATGATTCAAATTCAAAGCAAGAACACTTCTTGGAATGGAAAATGACGAATCCCCCGGTCTAGATGGCTTTCTGGTTGAATTTCTAAAGTTCTTTTGAATCGAATTAAAATACTTCTTGCTCAGAGCCATAAATGAGGCTTACAAAACCGGTTTCTTTTCAATTTCACGATGATGGGGATGATTACGTATGTACCTAAACCAAATAAAGAAAGAAACTTCTTATGCAATTGGAGACTAATCACAATTCTCACTACCGTATACACAAGAAGGGCAAACCCCATACGACTCACATGATTGACCTTGACCTTTACATGACCTTGACCTTCAGGTGTCCCTCAAGGTCAAGGTCAAACAACTAAACCTAGCAATGGCATCATACACTAAGAAATGCTTTACACATTTTTCCTACCAAAATACATGTGACCTTGACCCAAGGTCAAGATCATCCAAGGTCATGCAACACAAAGCTGTTAATTCAAGACATAGAAAGCACAATGGTGCTTATTGGCACTTTCTACCATGAGATATAGTCACCTTTAGTGGTTCACTACCCCATTTTGGTCATATTTCATAAGGGTCAATGTGACCTTGACCTTGATGATATTTGACCAAATATGTCACATGATGAAATTATAACATGTGTAATACAATGTTATGAAGTTTGGAACAGTTATCTTCCATAGTTCAGGGGCAAGGTCGCTTCATAATATGTATACAATTCAACTTTGAAGAGCTCCTGTGACCTTGACCTTAAATAAAAGTCAACCAAACTGGTATCAAAAGATAGGGATTACTTCGTCCTATATACCATATATAGGTCAAGTATCCAATCTGAAAAACTTCAGAGAAAATTGAGGGGAAAAAATGGCTGTTTTTAGACAACATTTATGGTTCCCTGCGACCTTGACCTTGAAGCAAGAACAAGTCACCATGTATGTTCTTTGAGGCCTTGTCATTATACACCATTATGCCACATTTGGTATTGATAGACTTAATAGTCTCTGAGAAAAATCCAATGTTAAAGTTTTCGGACGCCCGGACGCCCGGACGCCCGGACGCCCGGACGCCCGGACGGACGAAACGGGTGAGTACATAGACTCACTTTTGCTTCGCATGCGAGTCAAAAATGACCTCGGAATGCATTTGCAGAAGAAACAAGAGGGGCAAAGCCCATGCGACTCACATGCTTGACATTGACCTTTGCATGACCATGACCTTCAGGTGACCCTCAAGGTCAAGCTCAAACAACTAAACCTAGCAATGACATCATACACTAAGAACTGCTTTACACATTTTCCCTACGAAAATACATGTGGCCTTGACCCAAGGTCAAGGTCATCCAAGGTCATGCAACACAAAGCTGTTAATTCAAGACATAGGAAGCACAATGGTGCTTATTAGCACTTTCTACCATGAGATATGATCACTTTTAGTGGTTCACTACCCCATTTTGGTCACATTTCATAAGGGTCAAAGTAAAATTGACCTTGACGATATGTGACCAAATGTGTCTCATAATGAAAGTATAGCACGTGCTTCACATAATTATTAAGTTTGAAACAGTTATCTTCAATAGTTCAGGGTCAAGGTCACTTCAAAATATGTATACAATCCAACTTTGAAGAGCTCCTGTGACCTGGACCTTGAAGCAAGGTCAACCAAACTGATATTACAAGATAGGGTTTACTTTGCCCAATATACCATATATAGATGAGATATCCAATCACAAAAACGTCAGAGACAATTGAATAAAATGTGAAAAATGGCTGTTTCTTAGACAACATTTATGGCCCCTGCGACCTTTACCTTGAAGTAAGGTCAAGTCACTATGTATGTTTTTTGAGGCCTTATCATCCTACACCATCATGCTAAATTGGGTGTAGATATACTTAATAGTGTCCGAGAAAAATCCAATGTTAAAGTTTTAAACGGACGCCCGGACCCCCGGACGCCCGGACGCCCGGACGCCCGGACGGACGAAACGGGTGAGTACATAGACTCACTTTTGCTTCGCATGTGAGTTTAAAAAACGGTGTTAGGATATGTGATTCACACTAATCAAACAAGCTTTATCAAAGGGAGACAATGTAAGGCAAGTATTTGACACAATTTACGAATGCAGTGAAAAGGACATACCAGGACTTTTGCTCATCATAGACTGTGAAAAAGCTATTGACTCTCCTTTCGTTTCCTTCCTGTGCGCTGTTTTGAAAAAAAGGATATGGAGGCAGTTATTAAACATGGATGAAGCTATTCTATACATACATGACAGCATGTATTATACAAATTGGCCATCTATCTCAAAGCTTTCCCCTGAAAAGGGGCTGTAAACAAGGTGATCCGATCACGCTGTATGCCTATCTCCTCTGCGCTGAAGTGCTTGGTCAAATGAATAGAGAAAACAACCAAACAAAAAGGTTTCAAAATTGACAACATAGAATATAAATTGACTCAGTATGCCGACGACACTCAGATCCTCCTCGACGGTTCAGAAAGCAGCCTACGAAACACTCTCAACACTCTTGATCTGTTCTTCAGAATGTATGGCTTAAACAAAACTTAGAAAAAATGAACGCTATATGGGTCGGATGCAAAGTACGTAGCAAAGAAAACTGTGAAGACATTAACATAGGCTGGACAAAAGATAAAATTACAGTACTCGGAATTCATTTAAATCCAAGACTGACAAACATCACGAACTGGAACTTTGAAAGTAAAGTTCAAGAGATACAACATCATCTAAACCAATAGAAACACCATAATTTAAGTCTCATTGGTAAAATAACTGTAATAGAAACGCTTGCCCTCTAAAAACTAACCCATGTGCTCTCCCTGCTTCCAGACCAAGAAATAGAGAAACAAAAGGCTTTTGAAAAAATTTTGCGCACCTTCATTTGAAAGGGTGGACCAGACAGGGTCAGTCGAAAAACCCTGCGTCATAAATTCTCCGAAGAAGGATTAAAAATGATAGATTTAAATGTGTATAATGCAACTAGGAAAATAGCTTGGCTGCAGAGACTAATGGAAGGTGACATCACTTGGTGCTCACTAATAAAAAGCAATTAAAAACAAAAAAATTCCAGAAAATATCCTTCCTCAAAGTTGGCAGTTAATTCCCTATAAATCTTCTTTCAGAATTCAAATATCCCTTTTGGCAAGACATCCTGAAATCGTGGGAAGTGATATAAAAAAACTATACTAAAAGACAGATAAATCTTGAGGACACTTTGAGTGAACCACTTTGGTTCAACCCAGACATAAATAATATATTCATAACAACCTGTTCCAACCAAAATAATATATATTTTATATATATATATATATATATATATATATATATATATATATATATATATATATATATATCTGTATATATACACGGGATATTCTTTATTCCACAGGAGCATGGAAGAAATTTGAAGAATGTAAAATACAATTCGGCTTAGTTGGAACATTTTTTAGATTATTAACATATAAAAAAACTCCAAAGGCATGGGTGGATATAATTCGTAATTCAGGCGGTAAAGTAACCCAGCAGCTTCAACACCAAGTAGCATTAGAAATCTAACATCAGCCAAAGCAGAGTTAAGAGCCATTTATGAAACTATAGTTCAAACTCGGGATATATTTACTGGTCAGGAAAAATGAGTGTGGATCTATCCCAGCATATCATGGAAGGAAATATAATAATAATAATAATAATAAATCACTTTTATACCGCGCAATACTCCCACACAGTGAGACTCAAAGCGCCTAAAAAAAAAGAAAAAAAAAGAAAACAGAAAATAGAAGTAAAAAAACACACAATAGGAATGTATATGAAAGTAATATACATCAAAGTAAGAGAAACAAAGATGAAAAGCAGGTGATATAAAACAACACAGCAACACAAACCAGACATTCAGTCAACATTCATACAGACGAAAAAACAAAACAAAACAAACAGTTTATACAGATATGTACAATGCACTAACTGTTCGCAGGAAGCAGTCAGGCCCTAGGGGCACTACACTGAAAAAGCTTTACGGAAATAATGGGTCTTGAGGTTAGATTTGAAGGAAGGAAGAGAAGTGATGCCACGGAGAGATGACGGCAGAGCATTCCAGACAGAAGGTGCTTGAAAGTGAAAGGATCTCTGGCCAAAGGATTTGGTGGTGGTTTTAGGTTTGCAGAGAAGTTTTTCGGAGCCTGAGCGGAGAGAGCGAGAGGGTTGGTAGATCTGAAGAAGAGATGAGAGATAGGGCGGCAGAGTTCCATCAAAGAACGGAAGGCGAGAGTGGCGAGTTTGTACTGGATCCTGTACTCAACAGGAAGCCAGTGGAGTTTCATGAAAAGAGGGGTAACATGTGTTCTCTTGGATTTTCTGAAATATATCAAACAACCAGGACTGCCACAACCTCTACATACCTTAACAAGAAGGGCAAAGCCCATACGACTCACATGCTTGACCTTGACCTTTATATGACCTTGACCTTCAGGTGACCTTCAAGGTCAAGGTCAAACAACTAAACCTACCAATGACAGCATACACAAAGAAATGCTTTACACATTTTTCCTACCAAAATACATGTGACCTTGCTAGGTCATGCAACACAAAGCTGTTAATTCAAGACATAGGAAGCACAATGGTGCTTATTGGCACTTTCTACCATGAGATATAGTCACTTTTAGTGGTTCACTACCCCATTTTGGTCACAATTCATAAGGGTCAAAGTGACCTTGACATTGATGATATGTGACCAAATATGTCTCATGATGAAAGTATAACATGTGTACTTCAATGTTATGAAGTTTGAAACAGTTATCTTCCATAGTGCAGGGGCAAGGTCGCTTCAAAATATGTATACAATTCAACTTTGAAGAGCTCCTGTGACCTTGACCTTTAAGACAGGTCAACCAAACTGGTATCAATAGATAGGGATTACTTCGTCCTCTATACCATATATAGGTCAGGTATCCAATCGGAAAAACTTCAGAGAAAATTGAGAAAAAAAGAAAAATGGCTGTTTTTTAGACAACATTAATGGCCCCTGCGACCTTGACCTTGAAGCAAGGACAAATCCCTATGTATGTTCTTTGAGGCCTTGTCATCATACACCATCATGCTACATTTGGTATTGATAGACTTAATAGTGTCTGAGAAAATTCCAACGTTAAAGTTTTCAGACGCCCGGACGCCTGGACGCTCGGACGGACGAAACGGGTGAGTACATAGACTCACTTTTGCTTCGCATCTGAGTCAAAAAACTGATTCTGAGCTTTGTGTTGTGCCACATCATTGTGTTGTGTCACATCATTGTGTTGTGCCATATCATTGTGTTGTGCCACATCATTGTGTTGTGCCACATCATTGTGTTGTGCCACATCATTGTGTTGTGCCACATCATTGTGTTGTGCCACATCATTGTGTTGTGCCACATCATTGTGTTGTGCCACATCAGTGTGTTGTGCCAGCCACATCATTGTGTTGTGCCACATCATTGTGTTGTGCCAGCCACATCATTGTGTTGTGCCAGCCACATCATTGTGTTGTGCCACATCATTGTGTTGTGCCAGCCACATCATTGTGTTGTGCCACATCATTGTGTTGTGCCAGCCACATCATTGTGTTGTGCCACATCATTGTGTTGTGCCAGCCACATCATTGTATTGTGCCACATCAGTGTGTTGTGCCACATCATTGTGTTGTGCCACATCATTGTGTTGTGTCACATCATTGTGTTGTGCCACATCATTGTGTTGTGCCACATCATTGTGTTGTGCCACATCATTGTGTTGTGCCACATCATTGTGTTGTGCCACATCATTGTGTTGTGCCAGCCACATCATTGTGTTGTGCCAGCCACATCATTGTGTTGTGCCAGCCACATCATTGTGTTGTGCCAGTCACATCATTGTGTTGTGCCAGTCACATCATTGTGTTGTGCCACATCATTGTGTTGTGCCACATCATTGTGTTGTGCCACATCATTGTGTTGTGCCACATCATTGTGTTGTGCCACATCATTGTGTTGTGCCACATCAGTGTGTTGTGCCACATCATTGTGTTGTGCCACATCATTGTGTTGTGCCAGCCACATCATTGTGTTGTGCCACATCATTGTGTTGTGCCAGCCACATCATTGTATTGTGCCACATCAGTGTGTTGTGCCAGCCACATCATTGTTTTGTGCCACATCATTGTGTTGTGCCACATCATTGTGTTGTGCCACATCATTGTGTTGTGCCACATCATTGTGTTGTGCCACATCATTGTGTTGTGCCAGCCACATCATTGTGTTGTGCCACATCATTGTATTGTGCCACATCATTGTGTTGTGCCACATCATTGTGTTGTGCCAGCCACATCATTGTGTTGTGCCACATCATTGTGTTGTGCCAGCCACATCATTGTGTTGTGCCACATCATTGTGTTGTGCCACATCATTGTGTTGTGCCACATCATTGTGTTGTGCCACATCATTGTGTTGTGCCAGCCACATCATTGTGTTGTGCCACATCATTGTGTTGTGCCACATCATTGTGTTGTGCCAGGCACATCATTGTGTTGTGCCACATCATTGTGTTGTGCCAGCCACATCATTGTGTTGTGCCACATCATTGTGTTGTGCCAGCCACATCATTGTGTTGTGCCACATCATTGTGTTGTGCCACATCATTGTGTTGTGCCACATCATTGTGTTGTGCCACATCATTGTGTTGTGTCACATCATTGTGTTGTGCCACATCATTGCGTTGTGCCACATCATTGTGTTGTGCCAGCCACATCATTGTGTTGTGCCACATCATTGTGTTGTGCCACATCATTGTGTTGTGCCACATCATTGTGTTGTGCCAGCCACATCATTGTGTTGTGCCACATCACTGTGTTGTGCCACATCATTGTGTTGTGCCACATCATTGTGTTGTGCCACATCATTGCGTTGTGCCACATCATTGTGTTGTGCCAGCCACATCATTGTGTTGTGCCACATCATTGTGTTTTGCCACATCATTGTGTTGTGCCACATCATTGTGTTGTGCCAGCCACATCATTGTGTTGTGCCACATCATTGTGTTGTGCCACATCATTGTGTTGTGCCACATCATTGTGTTGTGCCACATCATTGTGTTGTGCCACATCATTGTGTTGTGCCACATCATTGTGTTGTGCCAGCCACATCATTGTGTTGTGCCACATCATTGTGTTGTGCCACATCATTGTGTTGTGCCACATCATTGTGTTGTGTCACATCATTGTGTTGTGCCACATCATTGTGTTGTGCCACATCATTGTGTTGTGCCACATCATTGTGTTGTGGCACATCATTGTGTTGTGCCACATCATTGTGTTGTGCCACATCATTGTGTTGTGCCACATCATTGTGTTGTGCCACATCATTGTGTTGTGCCACATCATTGTGTTGTGCCACATCATTGTGTTGTGCCACATCATTGTGTTGTGCCACATCATTGTGTTGTGCCACATCATTGTGTTGTGCCACATCATTGTGTTGTGCCACATCATTGTGTTGTGCCACATCATTGTGTTGTGCCACATCATTGTGTTGTGCCACATCATTGTGTTGTGCCACATCATTGTGTTGTGCCACATCATTGTGTTGTGCCAGCCACATCATTGTGTTGTGCCACATCATTGTGTTGTGCCAGGCACATCATTGTGTTGTGCCACATCAGTGTGTTGTGCCAGTCACATCATTGTGTTGTGCCACATCATTGTGTTGTGCCACATCATTGTGTTGTGCCACATCATTGTGTTGTGCCACATCATTGTGTTGTGCCACATCATTGTGTTGTGCCACATCATTGTGTTGTGTCACATCATTGTGTTGTGCCACATCATTGTGTTGTGCCAGCCACATCATTGTGTTGTGCCACATCATTGTGTTGTGCCAGCCACATCATTGTGTTGTGCCACATCATTGTGTTGTGCCACATCATTGTGTTGTGCCACATCATTGTGTTGTGTCACATCATTGTGTTGTGCCACATCATTGCGTTGTGCCACATCATTGTGTTGTGCCACATCAGTGTGTTGTGCCAGCCACATCATTGTGTTGTGCCACATCATTGTGTTGTGCCACATCATTGTGTTGTGCCACATCATTGTGTTGTGTCACATCATTGTGTTGTGTCACATCATTGTGTTGTGTCACATCATTGTGTTGTGTCACATCATTGTGTTGTGCCACATCATTGTGTTGTGCCACATCATTGTGTTGTGCCACATCATTGTGTTGTGCCACATCATTGTGTTGTGTCACATCATTGTGTTGTGTCACATCATTGTGTTGTGCCAGTCACATCATTGTGTTGTGCCACATCATTGTGTTGTGCCACATCATTGTGTTGTGCCACATCATTGTGTTGTGCCACATCATTGCGTTGTGCCACATCATTGTGTTGTGCCAGCCACATCATTGTGTTGTGCCACATCATTGTGTTGTGCCACATCATTGCGTTGTGCCACATCATTGTGTTGTGCCAGCCACATCATTGTGTTGTGCCAGCCACATCATTGTGTTGTGCCACATCATTGTGTTGTGCCACATCATTGTGTTGTGCCACATCATTGTGTTGTGTCACATCATTGTGTTGTGGCACATCATTGTGTTGTGCCACATCAGTGTGTTGTGCCACATCATTGTGTTGTGCCACATCATTGTGTTGTGCCACATCATTGTGTTGTGCCACATCATTGTGTTGTGTCACATCATTGTGTTGTGTCACATCATTGTGTTGTGTCACATCATTGTGTTGTGTCACATCATTGTGTTGTGCCACATCATTGTGTTGTGCCACATCATTGTGTTGTGCCACATCATTGTGTTGTGCCACATCATTGTGTTGTGCCACATCATTGTGTTGTTCCACATAATTGTGTTGTGCCACATCATTGTGTTGTGTCACATCATTGTGTTGTGTCACATCATTGTGTTGTGCCACATCATTGTGTTGTGCCACATCATTGTGTTGTGCCACATCATTGTGTTGTGCCACATCATTGTGTTGTGCCACATCATTGTGTTGTGCCAGCCACATCATTGTGTTGTGCCACATCATTGTGTTGTGCCACATCATTGTGTTGTGCCAGCCACATCATTGTGTTGTGCCACATCACTGTGTTGTGTCACATTAATTGCACATTGTTACATCTTTAACACAATGATGAATTACTTGGCAGTTTTATAACATCAGCATTTTATATGACAATGAAAACCCACTGAAGCCTAGATTTCCGCATATAGGAAGTATAAATACTTTTTCGGTGCATTTTGTTACTTGGCAACATTTGGTAGTCAGTTTTCTCAAGCAAGTCAAGGGGAAATCCTCAAACATTTATAACAGTTTTTGAATCATTTCTCTTTGCACGTCTGTTGGAGTATAGGAAAAGAGTACAGCTGCACTTAATAAAAATAACTCGGCATAAATGATTTAAAAGCCACGTTCATTAATCCATATTGGCATTCAGGTCACCCCGCTGTGCAAGACGGAACCATCAGCTGCAAAAGCAGGGCAGTGCAGACAGAAGAAGACAACGCGGACCCCATGGTAGCTCAGCTAGTAGAGCATTTTGGGTGCTAACCGAAAGGTCGCGTGTTCAATCCCCGTCTGGGGTCTCGCATTTTTCCTGTCTGTCCCTCGCAAGGCTCCTGCTTTATATGTTAATATTTTCTTAAAACAATGACAATAATAGGTTTTATGTTTAATTGTGGGTCTACGTTTTGTTAAGTTATGTCGGACAGTTAGAAGGGCAGGTGCTAAAGAAAAGGGTTTGTGTCTCGTCCTTGAAGTGGAGCTTTTCGGTAGTAGCGCCGACAGAGCAAACAGTCCCAGGGTAAGGGTTACAAGTCCCAGGGTAAGGGTTACAAGTCCCAGGGTAAGGGTTACAAGTCCCAGGGTAAGGGTTACAAGTCCCAGGGTAAGGGTTAAAAGTCCCAGGGTAAGGGTTACAAGTCCCAGGGTAAGGGTTACAAGTCCCAGGGTAAGGATTACAAGTCCAAGGGTAAGGGTTAAAAGTCCCCGGGTAAGGGTTACAAGTCCCAGGGTAAGGGTTAAAAGGTTGAACCCCTAAGCATCTTGGAGGCTGACTTTACACAACCAGCGCGTTTTCTGAAGCAGAAAAAGGAGTGGACAATACAAGAAGCTTGTTTCGCCCTACCTAAAGACTGGTTCCGCAGTTTCGAACGCTTCGGGGAGGCTGCTTGCGCACGGATCTCGGCTGAAAAAATACATGTGAAGGTAAAGACGACCATGACCAGCCTTGCATTCCGTTGCACTCTGCTTCATCCATGCTACGAAGCATTGCTGGCTGAGGAGTTTTGATGGGTTAAAAAAAGAAGAAAGAAAATCACATTATAATTAAGAGTAAAGGGTATTGGAGGCCCTCTTTGGATAATAAGTCCCAAACATGATTTCACATTCAGTCTTGTCCCTCTTGATCAAACAAACGACTTAATAAAAGCATTAGATTCGATTATCATTGAAGACAGAAGGGAGGTAACCATCACCAGTCATAAAGGAAGGTCAAGCAAGGGAAATCCCAAAATGTGCGTCGTCTGCTACTTCGTAACAGGCACGGATATAAGTGCCGACGTTTACTACAGATATCAAATCATGACATACAATCCAATCGGCTTCGGTGATGAGAGCAGTAACATATTAATTTCTTCCAAATTTTTTTGAAAGCATTCGACACGTCTGCCACTTCCATAGCTGTAAACTCCATGGCTCGAGGCATGTTTGCCTTGAAAGTCCATGGAGTGACTTCCATTTAATTCGATGTTTAGTATGAGCCAATCAAAAGCGGCTACGTGCACTGTGGTTTCATCGTTGCTAGGCACAGCAAGTGGCACACTCTAGTGTGAAGCAGTTAGAACGCCAAGCTGCGCGACCTTGACAGACAGTTGATCTTTGCCACTGGGTGAGAGGTCACTGCAGCAATGCCAAGATTGGTTTGCTCCGACAGTAGAGATGAACCCTGCGTTCCTTTGCAATCGGCTTCATCTCTACTACGATGTAGCAGCCTCAAGAGTTTTGATTGGTTGGAGTTATTTTATAACTTTAAAAGCACATTATCATTAAAAGTATATAGTTTTGGAGGCTCTCTTTGAATACACGAATCCTCAAAATTAGTTTAACACTGAGATGTATCCCTCTTGATCGAAGAAACGACTTAACAAGAAGGGCAAAACCCATACGACTCACATGCTTGACCTTGGCCTTTATATGAAATTGACCTTCAGGTGACCTTCAAGGTCAAGGTCAAACAACTAAACCTACCAATGACATCATACACAAAGAAATGCTTTACACATTTTTCCTACCAAAATACATGTGACCTTGACCCAAGGTCAAGGTCATCCAAGGTCATGCGACACAAAGCTGTTAATTCAAGACATAGGAAGCACAATGGTGCTTATTGGCACTTTCTACCATGAGATATGGTCACTTTTAGTGGTTCACTACCCCATTTTGGTTACATTTCATAAGGGTCAAAGTGACCTTGACCTTGATTATATGTGACCAAATGTGTCTCATGATGAAAGTATAACATGTGCCCCACATACTTATTAAGTTTGAAACAGTTATCTTCCATAGTTCAGGGTCAAGGTCACTTCAAAATATGTATACAATCCAACTTTGAAGAGTTCCTGTGACCTTGACCTCGAAGCAAGGTCAACCAAACTGGTATCAAAAGATAGGGCTTGCTTTGACCTATATACCACTTGTAGCTAAGGTTGCCATTCTCAATAACGTGGGAGAAAATTGGGAAAATGTGAAAAATGACTGTTTTTGAGACCACATTTATGGCTCCTGTGACCTTGACCTTGAAGCAAGGTCAAGTCACTATATATGTTTTTTGAGATCTTGTCATCATACACCATTATGCCACATTTGGTGTTGATAGACTTAATAGTCTCCGATAAAAATCCAACGTTAAAGTTTTTTACGCCCGGACGGACGGACGGACGGACGGACGGACGACACGTCTGAGTACATAGACTCACTTTTGCTTCGCATGTGAGTCAATAAAAGCATTAGGGTCGAAAATCATTCATACACAATCTTTGGCGACGTTTCACTCAGTGGCAGAGGTCAACTTCCTGTCAAGGTCACGCTGCAGCTAGAGCATCTTAGAAGGCGCTCTAACTGCTTCACACTATAGAGTGCGCCACTTGCTGTGTCTAGCAACGATGACACTACAGAACCCGTAGCCGCATTTGATTGGCTCATACTAAACAGGGTCCGTATCCAGAACGGCGATTTACCTTTTTAACACTCGATTTATCCCCTAACCCAAGGTTATCTTGACTTCGGGTTAAATTTTCCTATGCATGATGGCGATTTAGCCCTACCCTCGCGTCAAAGCAGAGGGTTAAACTATCCTCCCGATGACGGCAAGATAAATAGATAACCCGGGGTTATCTTCGACTGAGCAAGTATTGGCTCTTTTAATCAGATGCACATGCGTTCATGTGTGCGGCGCGCGTTGTGAGTGTGTGTAGGAAACGTGTTATGACTCTAATCCAGCCGCGATTCAAGGGCCTGTGAAGAATTTCCTCTCACTGCCTTGCCTGTCTCTGTGCAGTGAGCAAATGACCTTGGCCCGTATCCAGCTTTATTAGGGAAGGTAAATCGGTTAGATAAGGTACGCTCGTCAGAGGATCCTAGGTTGCGCTTTGCTATATATACTGGTTTCCAGCCAAGGGAGAGCGGAACAGACACAGTTGGAATCGTCTGAGTTGACCGAGACCAAGATTTAGCTAAACCCGCGTTATTTTCGCTTCGTGGATGGGGATTTAACCTAGCGCCTAACTCGCAATAGCTAACCCGGGTTTAGAGATAAATCGGGGTTAAAATAACTCGCCGTTCTGGATCCGTGCCCAGACATAATTGTAAGTCACTCCACGGACTTGCGCGGTAAACATGCTACGAACCATGGAGTTTACATACCATGGCAGTGGCAAACGTGCCGATTGCTTTCACATTTCGAAGAAATGAATGTTTTCTTGCTCTCATTACCGTGGCAGAGTGGATTGTATGTCTTGGTTTGATATCTGTAGAAAACGTCGACATTTATACCCATGCGTGTAACTAAGTAGCAGACGACATGCATTTTGGGATTTCCTTGACCTTTCTCTATGACTGGTGATGGTTATTTCCATTTTGTTATTAATGGATTTTCTACCCTAATGCTTTTATGAAGTTTTGTATTCAATCAAGAGGGATATAATTTAATGCGAAATCATTTTTGGGATTCATGTATCCAAAGAAGGCCTCCAAAACCTTCTACTTTTAATGGTAACGGTTTTTTTAAAAAGTAATTAAAGAAACCGACCAATCAAAACTCCTGAGGCTGCTACATCGAAGCAAAGATGAAGCAGAGTGCAACGGAACGCAGGGGAAGAAGGGTGCAGGGAATATCCCGTGAGAAGCCGAGCGCTGACTGGTTGTCTAAAATAGCTGCTCACAACTCAGCTATATGATAGTAAAGTCTTCTTTGATGACTTCTTCTCGGTTGTGTAGGGTTATTAAAAGCCTCGGACACCACCAAACAGTAAAAAATAATCCCAAAGAAAGGAATTCCTTCCTCAGTCACTAATCACATTTAAGAACAAACACGCCACAAACAGGATGAAAAGAAATTTGAACAATGTAACCAACACAGATATACAAATACGCACTTTTCAATAGCATACAACTTGCTCTCAGATCACTAAAATAAATATCATAATACTATCCGATAAAAAAGAACACGTAGATTCAAACTGATATGTGGATTCAAATTAATATGCATGCTCAAAATACGAAATACACGTATACTCAAATTAATAGACGTAGACACAAAACGAAATAGAACACCATACAGAGGGCTACAGAGTTACAGCTCTTGATGAAAAAAAAACACTTTTTCTTCTCGAAGTGAAATTAGCTACTCTTTAAATAAAATTCCCTGCGTTAAATAGTGGATAATAAATGTAATTATCGTGCAGCAGAAAATACTCACCACCGACGCGATTACGCAAGTGCAACACGCACGAAAAAGTAAGAGTTCGATATATCGGTGAAAATCTAACCACAAACATTTGAACTGCAGATTGCTTTGCCAAGCGAAATATTCCTAATAGTCAGATGGATAGATGGATTTTTACGGTCTATCAAACTTTGTAATTAAAATGAGCACAAATGTGGTTACAATTAGAGTAAACGCAAAAAATGAAGCACTTATGATCCAAGTCTTATGCCCCTCACGAATCGCGCAGGGACACGTAGTGTGACAATTTCTTACCCCGAACACAAAGAAAAATATTACTGAAATAACAAAACCACACAAACGAGCCCAATATTAAGATAAACTAGTCTGAGCTGTGACAACTATAACGTAGCTCGGGTGTGCGCATTTGTGCAAATCACCTTCAAGGTCACCCATCTCAAAGGACTCCCGTGAGTGAATTTCAACGAGTGGAGTGGACTTCACTGAAACGGAAAAATGCATTGTGTTATGACACGACACAGGCAAATACCTTACCCCTTTTTTGGTAGGGCGTCAAGAGGCGGGTTACACTAGTGGACGCGTCCGAGGAGAGGGGTGTGGGAAAAACAGTCCAGCTGGCGGGCCACACTAGTGGATTCGGCCGAGGTGAGGGGTGTGGGAAAGACAGCTCAGCTGGCGGGCCACACTAGTGGATTCGGCCGAGGTGTGGGGTGTGGGAAAGACAGTCCAGCTGGCGGGCCACACTAGTGGATTCGGCCGAGGTGAGGGGTGTGGGAAAGACAGTCCAGCTGGCGGGCCACACTAGTGGACTCGTCCGAGGTGAGGGGTGTGGGAAAGACAGTCCAGCTGGCGGACCACGTCACTAGTGGACTCGTCCGAGGTGAGGGGTGTGAGAAAGACAGCCGAGCTGGCGGGCCACACTAGTGGATTCGGCCGAAATGTGGGGTGTGGGAAAGACAGCCCAGCTGGCGGGCCACACTAGTGGATTCGGCCAAGGTGTGGGGTGTGGGAAAGACAGCCGAGCTGGCGGGAAATACAAACTGGTGCGACCCAGCAGCCGGCAGGCCACGAAGGTCGATTATAATAATAATAATTTATTGTATTTATAACGCGCCTTATCCAGTGGTTCTAAGCGCACGTGTACAGATAATACAAAAAAGACAGTACCATACACATTTGCATACACATGCTCTGTACATACATATAGTCAATCATACTTAGAAGAAAACATACGACCCAACATTACTCAAATCACAAATAGTCAAGCAAAAATGTACCAGTATGTACACAACTGTCCAAATCAAATGTCAAGAAGGCAGGGCGAGGACGGGGAGTGGGGCGTGGGGGTGGGTGGGGAAGAGTTGGAACATGTTCTTCTAACTAACTCGTTTCAAGTATTGCTGGAAAAATGTGTTTTAAGATTAGACTTGAAGGAGGTGATAGAATCGGAGTTTCTGACATGTTGACGGCAATGAATTCCAAAGATGAGGGCCGTAGAATAAGAAAGAGCGGAAGCCATGAAATTTGCGATTGTATACACCTGGGATGAGGAGTCGGGTGTCAGCAGAAGAACGGAGTGTGCGAGCAGGAATGTAACGAAAAATAAGTTGAGAAAGTAGGCGGGAGCAGATTCAGTGAAGAAGTAGTAGCAGAAGAGTGCAGCTTTGTAGTCGATGCAGTCAGGAACAGGCGACCAGTGGAGATTTATCATGAGAGGTGTGCAAGGTTGTCTGTGACGCACTCTGTAAATGAGGCGTGCGGCACAGTGCTGGACATTCTGCAGAGGTTGGAGAGTAGTGTCAGGACAGCCTATCAGAAGAGAGTTGCAATAATCTATTCTAGACAGAATAAGGACGTTACCAGGGTTTTTGTAGCTTCTACTGTAAGAAACTTTCTGATGAAACCTATTCTTCTGATCCCGTAGTAGCAGATTTGGCAGACTTTGGCGATGTGTTGCTTCATTGGGGGATTGAGGGGCGGGGAACTCGGAAATATGCAGCCAATCAGATAATGTGGCTCGCCAGCTTTTGTGTTCCACCAGCTTGGCTGTCATTCTCACACCCCTCTCCTTGAATGCGTCCACTAGTGTGGCCCGCCTCTTCAAGCCTTCCCAAACTCAATTGTTATTCAAAAGATACCAAATGCAGCACATACAGGAAATACAAAAGGTTGCTTCTGGGGAAAGTACTTTCAATTTGTTGATTCGACAGTCACAGTGGTAATAGTTCATTTCACCTTTATAATAGAGGTATGTGGCTAGCCCGCAAATAACTTTTATATCTTGAAATTTTCCATCAATCCTTTTTGTTGGTAGACGATGAGATATTTAGCTCTGAGAGCTTCATAACTGGGGCAAATAAGAAGAACATGTATTTCATCTTCTGGCACGTCATTGCATAACAGGAATTTTAGATGATTGTTTTCGTCCCTCGAAAGATGTCTCATTCTGTTACTTTGGATGTCGCTTACTCCTAGTCTAAACCTCATGTATGCGTTTCTGAATACTCTTTTGTCAAGTATATGTAAGTATTTCGATAGCTGTAGCTCACTTTTGAACATTCTATAGAGTTAATATATTTTACTGCGATTTATCTTGTCTCTCCATTGCGCGTGATAACAGCATACTTTCTCTCTGCTATAACCACACGTCATAAAAGCCATAATCAACAAGAAGGGAAAAGCCCATATGACTCAAATGCTTTACCTTGACCTTTACATGACCTTGACCTTCAGGTGACCTTCAAGGTCAAGGTCAAAGAACTAAACCTACCAATGACATCATATTCTAAGAACTGCTTTACACATTTTCCCTACAAAAATACATGTGACCTTGACCCAAGGTCAAGGTCATCCAAGGTCATGCAACACAAAGCTGTTAATTCAAGACATAGGAAGCACAATGGTTCTTATTGGCACTTTCTACCATGAGATATGGTCACTTTTAGTGGTTCACTACCCCATTTTGGTCACATTTCATAAGGGTCAAAGTGACCTTAACCTTGATAATATGTGACCAAATGTGTCTCATAATGAAGGGATAACGTGTGCCCCACATAATTGTTAAGTTTGAAAGAGTTATCTTTCATAGTTCAGGGTCAAAGTCACTTCAAAATATTTATACAATCCAACTTTGAAGAGCTCCTGTGACCTTGACCTCGAAGCAAGATCAACTAAACTGGTATCAAAAGATAGGGCTTACTTTGCCCTATAAACCATATATAGGTGAGGTATCCAATCTTAAAATCTTAAGAGAAAATTGAGAAAATGTGAGAAGTGACTGTTTTTTAGACAACATTTATGGCCCCTGCGACCTTGGCCTTGAAGCAAGGACACGTCACTCTGTATGTGTTTTGAGGCCTTGTCATCATACACCATCATGCCACATTTGGTATTGATAGACTTAATAGTCTCTGAGAAAAATCTATCGTTAAAGTTTTCGGACGCCCGGACGCCCGGACGCCCGGACGCCCGGACGCCCGGAGTTCCGGACGCCCGGACGCCCGGACGCCCAGACGGACGAAGCGGGTGAGTACATAGACTCACTTTTGCTTCGCATGTGATTCATAAAAAACCTCTGAAACTTCTGAAATGTTATGAACACATTTTGAGCAAGCACGGACACACACTTACACATAAAGACACACATTCTGATTCATGCATTAACCCCCCCCCCCCCCCCACACACACACACACACAACCACAAGCACATACACCAGCACTCATTCACACACCTGCATAAACACACACAGTCACACACACATACACACACACACACACACACACAAACACAAACACAAACACACACACACACACACACACACACACAGACACACACAAACACAAACGCACACACACACACACACACACACACACACGATCATCATCATCATTGAGGTCTTTTGCTCTGCGAAGATGACGTCAGTAGCGTCTCATGTGTGTCCTCTGGCCCACGATGCTCAGGGACGTCCATACCCCGGGCAGGCCGCTGTAGCGGGAGTGGGGCCTTCTGTTTTGTCTTCTCTGGCATGGTTGTTCCTGCTGAGGCTGGCCAAGTGTTTTGCTTCAAAGGCCTTGGTGCCTTTGTAGACTAGCTGTCGTCAAACACTGCAGTCCGTAGTCAGCGTCTCCCATCCGATCGTTGGGATGTTGCAGGACCGCAGTGTATTTTGGTGAGTGTCTCTGTAGCGTCTGATTTGACCGCCTTGGTGACGTGTGCCGCGTGTCAGCTCACCACAGAAAATCTGTTCCGGCAGGTGACTAACGTCCAGTCGCATGGCGTGGCCAGTCTACCTCAGCGTGGCCAGCACGATCACGGCCTCAGTTTCCTGCAGTTTGGCGCGTCTGAGCACGTCCTGGTTTGTCACCGTCTTTCCAGCTGATGTTCAGGATCTTACGAAATTTAGAACTGTTGTCATCAAACCAATTCTGATGTTTCCTCTTTGGGTGACCAAGAAGGACCTTAGCAGTGCTGTAGACCGCGACCCTGATGGAAGCTCAGGCAGCCTCCGGGTCAGAGTCATTTGGTTGAGCAGCACACAGGTCGTCAGACAAGGCCTTGCTGAAAGTCTCTTGTACGAGTGGATCACTGAGCTTCCTCACATCCAGCTTTCGCTTGGTGCTGTCAGCCTGTCTGTGGTGATGGGCGCCAGTTGAAAGGCAGCTCTGCAGCGGAGCAAAACATGATCAGTTCAGCAATCCGCTCCCCTTAATTAATGCCCGTGTGTTGTGAATGTTTTTCAAGTCCCGGCGCCTGGTGATGTAATCTATCAGGTACCAGTGTTCTGGGCGGGAGTAGTTCCACG